>JAOVYW010009202.1:4026-30361 GCA_025775045.1 Hiodon tergisus
AGGGGCAGGAGGTCAGTGAGGAGACCCTCACAAAGAGGGGTTTGGGTAACGTCCCCCACACGTTGGAACTGGGACCAAAGCAAAGTCCACAGTGGGAGGTGGGACGATCGGAGAGCAGGAGGGGCGCACGGCTAACGCATGGGCCAGGGTCCTCTGCAGCACGGCACGGAGGTGGTGACGGTATGGTCGCTGAATTCGCTGCCGCACCCCCTCCCCCCCCCCCCCCATGCTGTTCTCTCCATCACCGAGGAGTTAAGCTTCCGTTGCCTAGCCTAGCAACCGCACCAGTTCCAGCTGTGATTGTTTGGTTGGTGCTGGAGCGCACCCGTTAAGCCATCTGAAGGAGGGTGTGGACAGGGAGAGGAAACACCCGGTGTATACCAGGTCTGATCCGTACAGAGAGAGGAGCGAAACCGCTCGAGTCAGGGCAGCACATTCATATCAGACCTCTTCCCTCCACTGGGCGTGGCCACTTCCTCACCTTTCATCACATTTTCCACAAAATGCGGTTTCCCCGATTAGCTCGGAATTGTCAGAGGACCTCCCGTTGGGACAGCGTTCCCAGCACACCCGAGACATCTGAGATAACTCCCTGGCTTTGCTGCTTGGTCGGCGCCCCCCGGCATTCAGCGTGGGCCCGTCTGAAAAACCAGAGGCAGTATTTACAGGCAGCGCGTCAGCTGAGAAAACCCAGTCGTTACCGACGGATCAAAGTGAGGCGACGTCGGTTTCCCTTCTCTTTTCTTTTTTCCCCCCAAGAGAGATGGCAAGATAAAGAAAACAGCTCCGGGCTTTAATCAAGATGGAGGACATTTAAAGTCGTAAGCGCTTCTGGTTTTCTCAGAGCGCCTCCTTTCTATTTGCCTGGTTACGACAGCTGTTTTTTTTGTGAACTCTGGGCCAGAAGGCTGGGTTGAGAGTGAGGCCTCCCGGCTCCATGCAGGCACGGCGTACCTAGACCGGGCTTCCACACGCAGGCTCTATTGTACCGGTGATTTATAAGTGGATTTCACTGGAAACCGCAGTCATTTTAGCGCGCTACTGCGCTATTGATTCTGGAAATGGTTTCATTTTACTGGAACTGGCAAACCACAGCCTGCCACCAACCCACAGACTGGGGGGGAAAAACGCGCCTTTCTCCATCTGGTTACTCACAGAGTCTCCTTTTCACCGCCCCTTCACCTTTATCGTAGGCCTTTTTGACATAATCAGCCGTTAATCAGCCGACAGTGGCGCAGTTGGCTCAGTTTCGCTTGCGCTGGTTAATCCTGAAGACCACTCCATGGCCATTCACAGCAAAGATCCCTTCATCAAACGTACCAGAATCTTACGGTTCCGTTAAAAATGTCTGATGTTTGTAAATTATTCATTTATAATGGTTCATCTTGAAATGTTTTACAATGGAAATGTTTATAATCAAGTCTAAAGGGTACGCTTCTCGCTGGGATCATATTCAAGCAATTCCAGCCGTGAGGCTTCCTCCTTGGACGCAACACAATGGCCCAACGCAGTTCTGTTAACCGACACAAGCCACCTGCATAAGGGAGATTCCGTTGTCTCCGGGGAACTCCTGTGTGTCAGAATAGAATTAAAATCTAAACCTGTGGGATTAAAATCCACACAGGGTCAGACAGGTGCTGAGTTTTTGGTGTCAGAGCAGCATGTCCGTTGAACACGTTGATGGTCAAACTTGTTAAAACATATAAGACTTTGGTGCACTAAATTAGCTCAAAATAACTGACATCAGAGCAATGTCGCTGTGTGCGTCCGCGCCAAGCTGGAAAATCTGGAGGCTTTCTGTGGTACGAGAGATTACAGACGTGGCTCACACGAGGCATTAGCTGGAATTGGTCACCAATATTATGCAGCAGATTGTTTTTTTTAAATCCAGCTATGAGATAGAACACCCAGGGGCGTTGTAGTTGATTGCTTTAATTATTTAACATAATATGCATTAGAAGTTTCAAACCAAAGATTGGTTCTGTGAAATATCACTGAAAAATCAGACCAAAGATGTTTATTGAAATTTAAAAACTAGAACCCAGGGGTAGGGTTTGGTGTGACCCGACAAGCACAAAGAAAACTGCTGATTTCGCCTACATAAACTGCCTACATCCAACCAAGTGCTTCGCGTGGTGTGCATTTCAACTGGGGTTTTATTTTTTATTCCCCCCCGAATAGGCAGGAGCCCTTTCCCACAGAACGACTTTAACAACTTCTGCTAACGCCAAACGTTTCCTACAATGGTTTTCTCGACTTCACCACAGGAGCATTAACCCCCACCCCCCAACGACACAGTCCTCGGTGGCCGGCTAAGAGAAAGTCTGACCCACTAAAGCTCTCTCTCGTCAGCCCTGCGTCTTCCTGAAAATGTACTTTTAAGCACCTTAATTGCATCTGGGAGATTACCCGTGTAGGTTAGTCACAGGAAGTGGACCGCACGAGGCAATCCCAGAAAGCGCAGACTCTTTTTGTTTTTAAATCAATCACACTTCCTCAGCTAATGCAGCTCTGGGCAGAACCTCAGGGAGCATTAGGCCTATTAGTGCAGGCCTGGAAGGAAAAACAAAATATATTTATGGGTGGTGTAGGCTCGCTCACTCGCTCGTGTGTGTGTGTGTGTGTGTGTGTGTGTGTGTGTGTGTGTGTGTGTGTGTGTGTGTGTTCCTGCTGGTCAAGGAAGGGTAGGGGCAAGAGGCGGCCTGTACTCAGCAGTACTGGTGGGGTCAGCAGTCGCTCCGGAAACGAGGCATTGGTTACCGTCTCGCTGTATTCTCCTCGCTTGTTACCGCTCTGAAGCAAATCAAGATCAACCTCTTTTTGCCACAAGGCAGCAGGCCAGGCAGGGGGAATCTGTCTTTTGACTGATCGCGCGCGTCATGTGGGGCCCGAGCGAAGGACTGGAGTGACACAGACATGTGATCGTCGGGCTGGCTCTGACGAGAACACCGCGGTGCATTTCACATCACTAATATTTTCAGGAGGTATCGTCGTTGGGGTGTGATTTGGTGGGGGGGGCGGATGCTGTACTCCGCCGTTCACTCCAGATTTAGTCCATCCCTAATGCCATCAGTGCTGTCATGGTAGCTGCCCACGCTGGTTAAGGGTGGTCTGAGAGCGAGTCCTCTCTTAATGCAGAGGAAACACAATGACCCACAGACTGCATGATGCTAAACCCTCAGCTACAGCAGTCACACGTCAGCATTCACCATAATCCTCATCTGTAAACAGCAAAAAAAAAAAATATATATATCAATAAAACTGAGTTACTTTAAAAAGAAGACTAAATGCCAATCGCTTGGTTTCTTTCTTAATTCCTTCAGCAGACACTTTTATCCAAAGTGACTTACACTTCTTACAATCTTCTAGATTGATCCACGGACACAACTGGATATTTGCTGAAGCAAGGACACTACAGCTGAAGCTTCTGTTAACCCCTCGGACCCAGTGACTAAATCCCCCGATGACCCACACAGCCCCGTTTTCCTACCGCCCTCCCGGAGTTTGGGCGCTCAGGTGATTAAGATTCATTTAACTCGAGCGTGCAGGAGGACGAAGTAGGAACCCTCCTCTGGCCGTGCACCAGTCAACACAACGACGAGAGCCGTTAACGGAAACGCCCCCCTGACAGATCCTCCTTGTTAACTTCCCTGGCCCGACCATACAGCTAAATCAGCTAATTAACAGATTGCATCTTAATTAAGTCTGGACATAAGCAGAGAGTTTGATTAAGTTCCTGTTTTCCATATCTCTCAGCGTCTGCCGGGGCGGACGTGGCTGAAGCTTTTAATTAAGAGGGCGCCGCCCCCTGTCCGGAGTTAAGTTTGCACTAAATTCAAGTGGCGTAGAGTTGTCTGGGCGAGAGAAATCGGGCCAACTTATTCAAACACTTCCTTGGTCCTTCCTGAACGTTCAAGAAGAAGCCTGCTGAAGAAAAACGTTTGAAATGTGCTGGGAGATTATAGCTTTATTGACTTCGAGCTTCGACTAGCGGACGGATTTTAAGCCCGGATGTTTCCTTTCACCGGGACACCAATGTCATCAATGTCCATCAACATCTCACCAAGGCAGTTCACGCACATGTAGCCATGTTGCTGTACGTCCGCTCGCGCCGCTCAAAGCACCAGGAGGCCTCGTTGACGGACTGATTAATATACCCTTCTGCCCCGTGCCTGTCAAGAAGGGGACAGAAAGTGTGGCTGGATTTTCCGGCCGAGGTGCGGGGAGGCTCTGGGGACGCAGACCAGGGCCCTGTCAGGTCTCCGGTACTTTTCCATTACGGGCAGACAGACAGCGTCTCCATTTGTCTTAATGATAATTGCCAGCTCCGGTTACCAAGGCGTCTCAATTGTGAGGACATTGCTGCGGCAGCACCACCCACCCAGATTCTGTTTCCCTTTCATTTTGTTTCCCCATGTTACAGCCGGCGGAACAGTCGCCCCGAAACGCATTGCATAAAATGATAACCACGTTAAACGGGAGATAAAGTTTCAGGGTCATTGAGGTTTCTCATCTTAGAGCAAAGGGTGCATTATTTGATTCTTCTTTGTTGATTTATAGTGTGATTTATTCTCTTATAATTATTTATTTATTTTTGGTGGGGGCGGCAAATAAAACGTTTCTTAGCATGAATTCCATTTAATAGGATTTCAAATGACTGACATCTCTCCCCAAAAACGCTCGCACACCCCCGGCTCGCTCGCACACCCTCGGCAGGCGATTAGCTGAGCAGCGTTTTCGGTAGGCGGCTGAAGGACCACGCTACGAGCAGAAAGCGTCTGAAATGAAGTCAAGGAGAGAAGGCGTGGGATCCGGTAGCATGTGGACGGAAGATGTGGACCAATCATGGACGGAAGATGTGGACCAATCATGGACGGAAGAGGGAAGAGGAGTCCCGCTTTCCGCTGGAGAAGGAGGAGGGGCCGTGCAGACGTACCATCCTGCTCTGGTGTACGCACTCTGGGCCTGGGTGCTTGGCCCGTGAGCTGTGTCAGGACGGGTAGGGCTGCGTATGAAAGCGTGAATATTGGACTATTTCCGGACATAGCCTGGCCTATTCCCCGGGGGGCTCCTGGATCCCGTTTCCTGGTGTGTATCAGATCCCTGTCGATCAATATTCCCTCACCAGGATGCACGGATCCCTATGTTCCTGTATTTTAACAACACCGACTTACATTGTTCAAATCTGCGCAATTAACCAGCCAAATCACAAAGCGTTTTAGCATCTGAATTTTTAAGGGCTCATTTCAAAGATTCAAAGATTCAAAACGAATATATGCACTATTCTTCATTATAAATAAGGGTGTTTGGGAATTTTATGTGTCAATCCTTAATAAAATGACCTCTCATGCCCTCAAAATTATTTAAGACTAATATCTGCAATTTCTGAATTTCAGGTTCAATGAGCAGTATTACAAGAGAGGAACCATCACAGCCAGATTCAATATAATGTATATTCATCTAATGCAGGCTAACAAAGTGCTGAGGGTATTCAAAATGGATCCCTCCCCCACACGCTCAAAACATACATCAAATGCGTTCTAATACTCGGTCATCACAGCCGTAATTGCTCTGCTGTCAGGACATCTAGCGAAGAAAGAGGCGTTTAAAATCCTGGTGCAAGGTCTCGTGTGCCGTCAAGCCAGCTAACCCGCAGCTCAGGGGGCGGAGCTGCAGCGTTTAATAAATTAGATCTAACACAGGAGTCAGCTCGGTATCCTAGCAACCCCGCGGAACTCTGTCTGCCCAGGGGTCTGAGAAGGTTTTCTCCACAGCTTTTCCACCGTTATTACCCAGGATGCACTGCGCGCGCACGCACGCACACGCATGCACACAAACACACGCACACACTTACACACACACACACTTACACACACACACGCGCACACAAACACACGCACACGCACGCACACACCACACACGCACACACACACACACACACACACACCACAGATTTTGACATAAGCTGTCTGCTGTCCCCCTTCACACCCACATCTTCATCTCCTAGTACACAGAGATGTCCTTACCTGGTTTAGCACCCCCTACTTTTATAGGAAGAATTTCTCGGTACTATAACAAATTTAATTAGTTGAATTAATTATATCTAATTAAATGAGCTCAAATGCATACATTTTGTGTAATTTTGAAATCATTTTTAATCACAGATTAGCTTTTTAATGGCTTTTTTGGTTATCTATAGAGACTTCTCCGTTAGGCCCTTTGAAGTGCTCAGCAATTCAGTTTTAAAATTGGATGCGAGTTATTTCTTTAAAAAACTTCCCCATGTGGTAAAATGTGCTAGCTAGGAAATTCAACAGAGAGAACTCTGCTGCTGTATTGTGGTATGAGGAAACAGGTGTGTTCGGAAGGTTTCCATGGGGGCAGTATTGTACAGTGGTAGTACAGAATGTGTGTGGCACTTCCATGGTCATGTGGTCAGTATCTTCAGCCTGACACACGACTGGGTTTACGAATGAATGAATTAAAAAGACAGCGTGAGGGACATACACTTTGGCTTTGACACAGCAAAGCAACGGAGATGGCACGGGACGAGCTCCAGAAAAGACGCAGTTCTCTGCGCTGCTCGGCCATCGATCACGCTCTCTGAAGTTTAGGAACCCACCATGCTTCACAAAACGAAATGCATGCCAATACGTGCACCCTGCCATTTCTCACCCACAGCAGCTTGCTAGCCTCAGATACACTGCCCTTTCCTAAAAGCAACTTTTAACACAGTGATCAACGGAATACTATGAACTGACGTTTAACTCAACTGCAGGAGAGCCATGGGTCATTTAAGAACTTGGCCGCTCGAGCAGCACTTTATATTGGACTTTGCTGACTTGAAACTAAACAACTTCCTGTCTTTTCCCCTGACTCCTTGACCATCATTAAGATGCCCAATGATTGATGGGGATCCAATGATAATTTACTCAGCATCTGGTGAACACCCATTTGGTCCCGTACCGTATTATTTGCACTTGTGCGCCCTCTTCTGGTGACATGTGGAACTCACAAGCAATGATCACCGCTCCGGTATTCATTGTTTTCATTGATTTAAGACGTAGTAAATGGAACTTATTCGCCAGGTTTCTTTAGGTTTAAATATTTTTTTATTAAATATTTTTTTTAAGTTTTGAAGGTCCCAAAGGATCTCATTTATTATAAACATTAACATTTAACAATTTTGTTAAATTATATATTTTTCGCAGTTTTGGTTTAAAATACGCAAAATCGCTGTTTTCGATCTAATTAAAATACCATAAAATGAAACACATTCAGTACCATAAGTAGAATATATGTATTAAGGGTAAAATAACCGTTTTTAATATCTTTAAACCTTTTTTGAGACAAAATTATATTCAATATTCAATATTTTCGATATTACATTATATTTACATTTTATTTTGACAAATTTGGATGCTAAAGCAAGCTGTCTAAAAGCGTTTCCGTTATCTACCTCACTTAAATATTCCTGGCAGCTGTTGAGCGATGTTTAAAATAAATTGTAGGGTCATTTTCACTAAACCCTTGCCCAGAGGTTGGCATCGTGTCGGTGTTCAAAATTTACATCCATAGGAGGACTCAAACGCCATGTTTAAAAATGACATGATTTATTCATGTAAAAACCAGAACAGGTCTGCGAATCTCTCCCTTCCGCCAGCCGTCGCTTAAACGTAGTTTATATTATGCTAGCTAAAGGGGAAAAAATCATCCAAGAGACGGTTGTTCTTTAAAGCCCATTAGAAATATAACTGTCAATACACTGCATTTGATCTACCTGCAAAATAAAAATAAAAGCAGACCATGGGAGAGAATTACGAGGATGTAAAGGAGGAAAAAAAACGTACAATGAACCCTAACTGGCTTATTTTAAAATTTAAGGCACAAAAGGAATGCAAATAACCACAAAGAGGAATTCTTAGGTTTGAAAGTTGAGGTTGTATTTGCAACATAACTTGTTTGAGGTTTTTTGTATTCTGATCTACTAACGTGTGGCCCTTTTCAAAGCCTTTGGTTGACAATTTTAAGAAGTTTCAGCCTAGTTTTGCCATTGAGGCATGAAAGTAATGTTTTCCTGACTTTACCTTCACATTACTGCCATAAAGAAAAACCCTTCCAACTTCTAGGCAGGAAGCAAACCACATCATTTTCAGCTGGTCTCCTCATTTCCATATGCAAATGACCTGGGAGGAAAACAGTGCTAACACTTCCTTGGACTAAAACGAGAGTGATTTCACAAGTAACGTGGGTGCACATTTGTACAAAACTGATTTTTGCATTTCTCACGTTAAAGATGAGAGTCACTTAAAATGAGTCGCTCTGTTATGAAATGGTTTAGTGAAAATGTCCTGTCCTGACATGCCCAAGTAGTGTGGTTACCCTTTTTGTTAATTTAAAGTTGATAGACAGTCACAAGAGAACTGGACAATCAATCAGTACATGTCTCTATGTACACTGGAGTCAATAAGCTCAATCACAGACAAAACCGATACAAGATTAACTTAGGTCGTAAGCAAATATACACTCAACCAATGTAAACATCTTAACGGAACAAACTGATAACACGTTCGTAAAAAACAACAACAGTGGGGCTCACTTTGAATTCCTTCCTTAAGCAAACTGCGTGGATGCAGTATGGTCTGCAGTGGGTCGACCGTCGTCTGCCTGGGAACTGCGCCCCAGACCGGTAGCCAGAGGCAGGCCGTGTTGGACAGGAGGAAGCATTTACCCCACCAACAGCGCCATAGTGCTGCCGTTACACATCACTCATAGTTACTCAGCTTTAAACGTTACTCAGCTAGACAATGCCAATTCCATTTGGTTTGAGTCCACAATGTTACATAATAACGAGAACAAAGTCACTTTATCAGCCAGCAGATTCAATCGACAAGAAAAGCAACCGCTGATCTGTGATCCTCGTTGAAACAACCCCTCTCCGACAACACGGGGCTCCGTGCTTTCGATGCACACACCATAGAGATTCCAAGACCAGAGATTGTTTAGACATGTGCTCATGAGACCAGAGCGAATTTGTTATTTGCGTGCATTTGTGTGTATCTGTACCTGCCCAGAGTTTACTGTGTGCATTGGGCCATCCTCTTATCAGATTCTCCATGCGCCATAATGAGTGTGAACCCAGTGTGGATTAGTAGCTGAACCTGTGGACCATGGATTTAAATCAGAGATGGATTGTCTCAGACGTTCCTGGAAACTCAAGATTTTCAGACCTCGCAGGTGGCCTGGGGGAGGAACGGTGGGGCCCACTCTGAGGTTAAAGTACGGTGGTGGACTAGAAGAAAAAGAGATCTGTCCTTTTTTCATTACATTGGAGCAAAGCGGAAATATATCAAAACTGTTTCAAGATTAATGCATCCAAAACAGTCCATGCACAGCCCGTCAACTGGAGTCTATGCAAAACGCTCCTAAACTCAGAAACCCCATAGAAACGCAGCCAGAGTAAACCTCACAATCATCGCCCCTCTGCACACATAACAGACTTTCCGGTCATTTATCACTACCAACAAGAAGCTGTTCTCCATCTTTATTATTTACAAAAGTAATTATCACACATACAAAAAAAATCAGTACAGGAGGACAATCCCGTTTTCTGGTAAACTCGTTTTGACAATTACTTGCGTCATTTAAATGCTCTTAGATCATCATTAGTTTGTAAAATGCTGGGAGAAAGGTACAATGCAAGAAGAAACTAACAAAGCTTATATCCTGTTCAGAGACAATTGTGAAAAGAAATATTGCTTGTGTGAGCGTTTCTCCCCCGTCGTTTCCAACACTTAAACCTACCCAAAAAATTAAATAGACAATCGATATGTTGCAGAGAATAAGACCACATTACACAGATATCATCAAAGTCTTTTTACAGCAAAGTTGAAGTGGGTACATCCAAGATTATTAGACCAAAGTAAATGTCGGCACAACCATGAGAGACATCATCTTTTCCTTTCCGAGTTCCACTCACGTGGTGTTGTAAAGCAAAACTATTCCAGACGCTATATTAAAACAGTGCTTTCTGGGGCACCTTATCTCCAGTTTCTAAGATGCTGAGAACACAATTTCCTCTTTGGTCACCTCCTGGGGGAAATCTTTCTCCCATGAAAATAGTAATCTAGTACCGTGGCTTTCCTTTTCAAATGCTGTTGTTCGTTCGCTCCTAATATACAATGACTGGGCCCTTCGACAACACGTTCCACACACACACACACACACACACACACACACACACACACACACACACACACACACACACACTAGACGTGACAAAAAAGCTCCCTCTGGTGGATACCTTGAGACTTTCATGCACAGTGGACTTCACGATGCACCTCATTATATTATTATAAACAACCAGCAATGTGAACCACGGTCAGAAAGTGGGGCTGATTAAACACATCACTGCCTGGGAGTTTTGTAGGCGTTTCAGTATTCAGAGTTTTGCCCTACTGAATTTAAATACAGAGATGAAGACTTCGTTAATGGAAAAAGCACCTTCCCAACAGTCTTGGGCTAAATAAATTAGACACATTAAGCAACTATTTACCACTAATGGCTGGCTTTCATATTTTCAATTAAGATTCAGCAGAAAATACCCTTAACTCGGTTAATACATCATCTGTTTACTTGCAGCTGTGGTACAGAAAACAAATCCATACTGAAAACTTTTTACTCGAAAGAGCTGTTAGCTTCCAACGGAATTGCTAACATCAATAACTGCCTACATTGGCATTCCCAGTAATTCAACTTAGCCATTAGCATAGCACTTGGAAGAGGCAGTTATGCTAAAGTGCTTAACAAGGCAATCTAATAATTGAAATCTCCCAGTTAGAATCTTTTTTTTCTCTCCTTCTTATGTAGAAGAGGGGAAATATCCTATCCAATGAGAATTGATGCGTTTCATCACAGGTAAACCCACTTGAATCCCAACCTCTTCCTGGTCACATTCAATTTGATGACAGTCCCTCCGACATGCAACTCCCAATGTCAAGCGTCAGTAAACGGAACAGTGCCGGGGTTTGTGCCCCTCGGACATCAAGACCTGGCAAGCTGCTCCTGCTCCACAACGCTGCAGATCTGCAGGACCCGTTGGTTGAACTCCTTCGACTGGTCTGCATACACATGGTGGCCCGCGCCCCGGATAACCTGGGGTGGGGCAGGGGGTGGGGTAGGGAGGAGGGGCAGGGGCAGAGGGGGAACGGTTACTGGGTGGAAGTCTAACCCATGAGTAGACCGCAGTTTTTAGTGAATGGTTTTAAAAATCAACGTTTAACAGGAGCGAGCCGGGCCGGCGGATAACTCACTATGATCTCCACGCGCGATTTCGGCCTGGCTTCCTTAACGGAGCTGCCCGAGTCGCCGTCGATGCTGGAGCGAGACCCGTAAATCAGGGTGATGGGAACGTCCTGGTGGATGAGGCCCATCCTCCGCAGCATGGGACGTTTTGCCCACCCATACGGGACGGTCATGTTCTTGAAGGCAGTTTCACCACTGGCACGGAAAAGGGATTTGAGGCAGACGCACGCGGTTTCATGCAACTTATTCCGCTGTACAGGGGAGCAGGAGCCATCTAGACTTCCTTAGATGACCCTATTCACCGGGCCATGCCAGGAACCTCAGAGGTGCTTTTGTGAAGTCGTGGGAAGCAAGCCATCAGATTCGCGACATATGCATTAAATACAACGAGAAGCCTATCCTGTTGCCATATCAACAGAAACTCAACCGGTCAAGACTGCCATCAACAAATCTTTCATGAGAAAGACAATCACTGAAATATCTGAAATACTGCTACACTAGCAAGATATTCAAATTAGAGCCCCAGAGCGATGAGTCTAAAGGTCGAGACTGAGCCATTCTCTGCCTCCTGAGTAATCAGACCACTTCTTATTGTCAGATGAGAGATGACAGACCACTTTGATGGGAGTGGTGTTTGGCCAAACCCTTGAAATTGGCCAATGTCATTCCATTCGCATACAGCGATACATTTTATAGTCTGCCATGCAGAACACAACACAGCGTCCGCAATGATTTAGAATCAAGGAATTCCACAACCCACTTCAGATCATCAGAAACATTTAAACTTTGACCTCCTCTGAAAAGGTCAGCACTCAAATCTCCAACCCAAGCAGAGCCTTACCTGGGGGATTGAACATTGAGGTGATAGATGTACTCAGTGACGGTATTATCATTTAACACGGAGGAATACTTCTGCTTGAAGTCAGGTCTGATTATCTGGACCAGTATGGGTCCTGGAACACACACAAAAAAAACCCTTCACTACAATATTCTAATGTAATTTAAAAGTGACTGCACCAGGAGTAGCCTTGTTTGCAGCAAGGAATATTAAACTATTCACATTTGGACAGATGAATTACAACACTCTGTATTAAACAAGCCCAGGAGTGAGCCCCTGAGTAACAAAAGCAGATAATAAGTCAGTGTCAGTCAAGAGGCACATCTGTGTGCGCAAAATTCTAAAGTGGCTGAACCCATTAATATTATAGGGTCAGTTTGAGCCAATTACAGGGAGGAAGACCAACCCAGTGGCCCTGCTAGTCTCAGGCCAGCCAAGGGGTTGAAAGGGCTCATGGCAGCCCCTACGGCTTTAATCCACATAGGGATTGAAGGGATGGGCCTTTCCCGGTCTGAGGTGTCGGGCCGCTCCGGGAAGCCCCATGGCTCCACAAGCATCAGGTGCTTGACCCTGAAGGGAAGAGTAGGTTTCAGGGAAAAAAAACATGCAAAAAGCGCTAAAAATCTCACAAGCGCTAAAATGCTAATGTGGTAAACCACGTTCGATACAAAGGTGTAAAAAAATAATAATAATAAAAAAAACAGACAGATATTCAAACTTATACCTATTCCAAGTATAAGTATATTTACCTGGTAAAGCAGATTACAGGATAAAGCCTCTCGATGTTTACTAACTTCTGAGCAGATACTGACCTGGAGGGGTACCTCAGCGCGTAAGCAGCCGCCAAATATCCGCCCAGATTGTGACCCAGCAAGATCATAGCCTCCAAGCCCACCCTCGCTCTCCACTCCTCAATGGAATCCACAAACTGGCCTTCGGCCTCCTCCGCATCGGAGCTGAAGTCCGGCCGGCTGCTCTGGCCGAAACCCAGCAGGTCCAGGGCATAGACGGGCCGCTGCTGGGACAGAGAGTCCAGGTTCTGGGCCCACAGGCCCACCCCGCCTCCAAACCCATGTAGCAGCACCATAGGAGTCTTGTCCACCGAGAATTCATTGAAAGCCAACGTCCAGACCTCATTCCCATTGGAGATTGGCACATGCTGTCGGGAGAACTTTCTTCCTACGGCTGAAAGACACAGGCGAGTGAAACAGACCAGTCCACTGAGATGGGGGTAGGGGAAGGAAAGAGGGACACTTACACTGCAACATCTTGTCCTCAGCGGCCTTCAGCTGGGACAGAGACGTGGGGCACCAAGAAGGTAGCCAGTTGGAAACCCACCACGACCTGCAGGAACACACGCATCCAACTCAGCTACCTGGGAAAAGTTTGATACAGTGGATTGCTATGGCACTCAGTGGCGGAAGTCTCCAAGGTGCAGAGAGAAAATTATAGGTCACGAAAATCATAGGTCTATGTTCAGAGGCCCACCGGTCGTGGGCAGACACAGAGTAGAGTGTTCTTGATTGCATGAGGACTTGATTACTGAAATGAATACCCGCTGAGTGGCATCCACTCAGGGTTATGGATCGCCTCAATGCCAAAAAGCTGCATGTTCCCCAAATAGGTCACATCAATAACACGCATCCACCATTGACCTGCTCGACCCGAGGCAATAAAATGTAAAATTCTTAATATACGAGTGCAGGTGTTCCCAGTCCTGGGGGTGCAGAGAGAACTGAACCGAGGTTGGTAGAAGATAAGAAAAACCATGTATCGGCACATGAAACTGAAATGAAGAACATTCATTGAGAAAATGCCCATGTGACAAATACGGTATCTACAGGGACTTCTTGTAGAACTGGCCTTCCCAGCACCGACTGTAAAAGCCAAACCCAAGCCGACACTTAAACATCAGGAAAGTCTTTCACAGTTAGTTTTGGCAGGATCAAAGACAGCCACCTTAAAGGTTAACCATTTTTACTCCTGTCAGGTGCATATTTATGGGTACTAAAGCGTGTCTCCAATAGCAGTAAATCTTCTATCAAGACCCAGCTGATCTCAAGTACAAAGTACCCTCTTGCTACTATAGAAACAAGCTTTAAATGGCAGCTCCCCGCAAAATATTGACCATTTAAAAAATAAAATAAAAAGAGAAAAATTATCACACAAAAAAAAAACACTGATGTTCCATACACCCGTTAGTCAGGCAAGCTGGAGTTACACACGTAAATTAAATGATGTTCTCTTGTGAGGTAACTGAGGTCAGGTTGTTCTGGCGTTATCTATGGTACAGGAGATGTACACGTGTCACCTTATCTGGGAATATGAACGCTGAATGCAAATATCGACAGAAACTGAAGGCACCGCCCCATTAGAATGAAAGCCAAAGCTGCAACCAACCAATCTCCAATAAAATCCACGTCAAAAAAAGAACAAACGGTTCATTTTCTCACAATACTTAATTTGCTCACTAGGCGTTCTAAGAAAAATAAATCTGCTTTCAGAACTGAAATCATTTTAGTTCCTCGGGAACCATATTTGTTTTTGTAAGATCACATTTACGAGAGGGCCAGTAACTGGTGGATGTCTGCAGTAAACGGTCACAAACGGTCGGGTATTGATTTTCTACAACGGAAGCAGCAACACACGTAAAGACGGACTACCGGGGGCTCCAGGGTAAGGGTTGTGATCAGGCCCATTCCCTGCAAAGCCACCGACCATGTTTCAGCAGTGACCGGCTTTAGGGACTGAAGCCCCTCCACACACAGCGCTTCGGACACAACTGGGCATTACTCTCCAGAAACCACACGGTGTAATAGAACAAAACAAAAATCAGGTATTTATTTACTTTCAAAACTTTAAACTTTTACAAACAGAGTGGTAGAAAGAAGACAGAGTTTATCAGCATGCTGCTAATCCGGCCTTATTATCATTCATACAGCTTGCTTGGTCCACCAATTTTTTTAATTGTGTCACTTTTTACATCTGCATGGTAACTTGGCTTGTTCAGCTGTCTCAACAGAACTATCGACCACCATCTCAAAAATCAAAGCAGTTCCACCCATTTGGATTGAACAGTGGTAGTTCTAAAAGGCTGAAGATTCATTTAGGAATTAGCTTAGCAAAATGTTAGTAGTAAAGACTAAGTTGAAACAAACAGAGGTGCTGAATCCACAGACAAGCCATTATCACAATTTTTTCCAACTAAATCTGTCGAGAGGCATCTAGACATGTACACATAAAAGTAAGTTCAGAAGTAACCAACACCTAAACTTGCTGGTCTTCCACTCGAGCGTATCGAGTCGACACGAGCTTACTGCATGCCAAAAAATGTTCGATGACAACTCGCGCGGTCAATTAACTCACCCTTTCCCTGTTGACACAGCGACCTCAGCCATCTTTTTCGTGGACTACAGGAGATGACAGGTCTTGTCAAACGTTCCTTAATATACTAGAGGGCGTGGTTAGTGACGCCAGCAACCCAAATGCAACTTTGATCTAACCTTTCACCCGATTCATTTCCATATAACTAGCTTTGCTTTAACCCTTCCTCGTCATATTTGTGGGATAAATTAATGCACAGGAATCTCTTTCTCGCACGTCGATTTCGATTCTTCATTTGAAATAAATTAAATTTATTATAAGTTTAATTTTAAACGCAATTTTAATTAAACAGCATGAATTTGCATGAATTTGGACTCATTCCAAACATTATGGTATGGGTTTCAAGACAGTTGTGCAACCACGTGGTTGTTCAATGGAGGGAAAAATAACTTTATAAAGCTCTTAATGAAGCCTAGAATAAAGTGCTACCAAAAACATTGCACACCGTGTCGTTATTTGTTTTTATTAATATGGCGGATTTGGGCAATATTTCTTTAAAATATCAGCTAATGTTAGCGATGTTCACCGTGATTAAACATTTTATAATGTTATAAATGGGAAAATGAATTGTGACACAGCAATGGGTAATGAGAAAGGTTGAGATACCGGTCTTCTAACAACAGATATTGTCGCATTTGTTATGATTATTAATTGTCGCTAACAATAAAACAACTGCTCGTCTTTTACATGTTTTAGCGTCTCAACAGACGGAATCGTAAATATTATTTTTAGATCATTCGGTTGATGTTTCCCAATTTAGGCCATACAGACTGATTAAAAATGATATTTGGAAATAATTAATTTAATTACACTTGTTCTTTGAAATTGGTTGTGCACTGCTGTTATTTGCAGCAGAAATAAAATGCACGGTTTCGTCATTCTCTTTTAAACTTACATTTATATTAAATCTGACAAATTCACTCATTATGGAACGAAAACAGGCATTTTATTTAAGAGAAGATTTAGAACACCTACAAACTTCCGTTTTAATGTTTTAAAGAGAAAGAGAACGCAACAAATTCAGTGAGACACGATCCTGGATAACAAGGGTGCAATTGTTGCAATCTCTGTCACGTTGATAAACTTGTAACCGCATTTGGAACCTTGGAGCCGCCCCTACCGCGCCCCTGGTATTCAGTAATAAGTGGCGCTATCCGCTTCTGCTAAAACCTGATGCGCATGCTTCTGTCATTCGGCTCCGAATGTGACGTGGAGGCGAACGTAAAGAGTCAAGCACTCGGTAAGGAAGTACATAGCGGCCAACTTACGTTGACTGCTCGCTCGAAGTGACGATATCCTCAGTGTGCATATCGGTTATTAAAATTCTGGGTTAATACTACTCGGGGCGGATTTGGTGAGTAACTGAATGTTGTTTTAGTTCAATAATGTTCAGGAATGTCAACATGCATAAGGCTTACTATCGCAGTTAATATGTTTCTTGTATGTCGTGGAGTCACAGATTTCAAATAATATAACACATTTAACTGTATACCGATCATCTCCTCGTAGCTGTAATTCCTAAAACACATTTACAATTTGCATTCGGGGATCAACATTGTGCACAATTTAAGCCCCGCCCATATCTCGCTCAGCGAAGGCGTTCAATGGCTGCTCAGCCAACGCCACCTCCCCGCAATAGTCGGCGATAGGGTAATGCAGTGCAAATGGTTCTTGCTGACATTCTGATTCAGCAGTGTACACAAAGCTTTTACTTAAATAAAACGGATATGCATGTGTGTGAGAGAATGATACAGTTTTAATACAGTATTTTCTACGTCCTTCATACAAAGTACTCCATCATACTGACACGGTCGCCGTTGCCTCAACAGTAAAATTAAACTGCTCATTCTGGACTAGAGGCAACTCAAGTCAAGTCGAGAGGTACTGCGCCGACGTCTTTCACAGCTGTCACGGCCTATGTCGAGCAGGCAGTGCAGAAATGAGACGAAAGGGCTTAACAGTTTCGGACACGTTCTCCTTTACCCCCCTGGTGGTAATCGAATTGGCCGAGGACACCAAAGAAGAAGCCATTGCGTGGTTATTAAGAAGAATAAAGGACAAACAGGAACTAGGAGGTAGGAGTGTGTTGTCCCGTCACTGTTGTGCCTTTGTTGACAAATGAATAAGAGTCTGTTGAGCAACTTTTTCTCCCTAGGTGCTTAGAGATACTGGAATACTCCTGGGAAATCACAATAGGCGGAATTATTATTGTTATTATAATGCTGACAAAAATTTCTGTGCTGTTATGTCTTGTTATATTCAACAATTATTTATACGCTAGTTCTAAAGTGTACCAAAGTTAACCAGAAAACCTTATGACTGTTAGTAATACCTCTGTTACGAAATATAATTATAGTTATAGGAAATAGTGGATTTAACTTCTGTTTTTCCCTGTATCGTTTAAGGGGCTGAACTTATGGTTGATCAGCTGCCTCTAGAAAACCCCCAGGACAGCAAGAAAGACAACCCCAATGTTTTTGTAGTGGGCGCTACCCTGCAGAGGCTGCTGAACGGAGCGGAGGACATTGGCCTGGTCAAGGAGTGCAATGATGGGTCTATGAGGGGATTCACCTATGCCAACAAGGAGAGCTTTCGAGACTTTAGAGGTGAAGGAACGCAGCAGGCTCTAAACCGGAACCCCCTGTAGCCACTTCCAATGTCTCATCCCGTCCCAGAAAGGGATGCCTTTCCGTTTAAAAGCTGAAATTCCTGGACTTAAATTCCAGGACTTAAAAGAATTAACTTTGACGTTTAGGTGTGCACATATAAAAGTTAATTCCGAGTATGACTGGACACGGGACCGTGAAAGCGGTGAAGAACTTTCTGTTCCTGGTAGCTTGCAAACGAGGTGAATATTGTGCTCTTGCTTGTCGCGATGACGGAGTTTCTCACACATGCGTCTTGTCTGCTGTGCGTCCCAACAGACGAGGAGGAAGGGTTCCTCAGCATGGCGGAGTGCCAGTACATCGTAAAGCATGAGTTGGATACCCTGCGGGCCAAGGAGGAGACCCACATCCCCGGGTATCCGCAGATGAAGTTGTACCCAGGGAAGTCCATCAGTGAGTAAGACTGTTCCCCCAGCTCCTGAACCTGAACCTGAACCTCTGTTTAAGTTTACGGAGCCACTCTCTCTTTGAGATCGAAATCGGAGCGTTTACTATGGACGTTTTAGATTTTTAGGAAAAACCAACGCATGCTCTGTTTTTAATTTATTTTATACGTTACCAGTGGATTTTCGAAGTGGATTTTCTACAATGTGAAGTGAAATTTAAGTTCCTGTTTGAGTGATCTGATTGACTATTTTGAATCAGTCCGCAGGATACAGTCCAAGGGTATTCTGGTGCAGGTCTTTCCACTCCACGACAAAGAAGAACTGAAAAAGCTGTCCCAAACCTGGTATCGGAAGGTCAAGTTGTCCTTTCAGCCTCTTGGTATGTGTCAAAGTTGAGGGTAAATAATTATCTCACAAAATAATCCTCACATTGATTTTTGCCACGTGAATTGTATTTTAAATTAATTAATTAGTGTTGTTTTTGTTGCATGCACCCAAACCATTAAATATTAAGCAATGTCGAATACTGAATTTTCACATAACATGCTGGCATTTGATTAGTTAAAAAAAAAAATGTGGCCATTGAAAGCAACTCATTGTATGGATCACACTTTTAAAGATAGGATTATTCAAACCGACCGTAAAGTCTCCCCGACCCGATTCTTATTGAGAAATGCCCATTATATTTCAGCAATAAATCCCTCATTTGGACACCGAGGATGATTATATAAGCCTTAAAAGTGTAGTTAGGAGAGCGGCTCACGGCCACAGCCAACTCGTGCCATCAAAGGATCTACAAATCAGGATGATCAGAATTCTGAACGTGAATAATGTCTGTGAAGGGTGTCGTTGGCTTGTGTCACACAGTGTAGGGCCCACCAGTGTGGAACTCTAGCAGTGTTGAATGCCCGGGCATGATTGGAAGGCGCGGTTCCCGGCGAGCCAAAGCCTATTAAAGTGGCATGTGATGAACGCTAAACTGAAATCAAAGAGCCGCGTTTGGCTAATCCCATTTGTTAAATTCTGGAGCAGTGGCGGCCTGCTCTGCTCTGCTCTTCTCTTCTTCCAGGGATTGAGCCTCAGGATTTAGCAGGAGGGCAGTGGTGTTCCGCCTGTTACCGCGCCGCAGAACTTCATAATAATTCACGGGCTGGATTAGTTCCAATGACTCTCCTCTGCATTTTTGTGTGCGGTCCCACAGATAAGGAGAACGGAAAGAGCAAAAAATTCTAATTTCCCTTTATCCTTTGTGGACTTCAGTTTTAAATAAGCCGTGTGATTTTTATTTTTTATGGAACAGTGCAAGATCGTTGCTCTAAATTAAGTTATTGAGATGTAGTGGGAAAGTGAATTTGGTTATTAAAGGCATTGCTGCTGACCTTCACGTGTTTCCACTCTTGTCCCGGTCAAGACGAAATCCGTCACTATTTCGGGGAGAGCTTGGCGCTGTACTTCGGTTTTCTGGAGTACTTCACCTTTGCCCTGGTACCCATGGCTTTCCTCGGGATCCCGTACTACCTGTTCGACTGGGAGGACTACGACAAGTACGTGCTCTTCGCCGTCTTCAACCTGGTCTGGTCCACGGTGATCCTGGAGATGTGGAAGCGGTGCAGCTCTTCGCTGGCCTACGGCTGGGGCACACTGGTCCGCAAGAAGGCCTTCGAGGAGCCCCGGCCGGGCTTCCACGGCGTGCTGGGCCTCAACCCGGTGACGGGGCGAGAGGAGCCCCTCTACCCCAACACCAGACGGCTGCTGAGGATCTACCTGGTGTCGGTGCCCTTCGTGGTGCTGTGCCTCTACCTGTCGCTGCAGGTGGTCATGGTCTACTTCCAAGCGGAGGACTTGGTGCTGGGCCTACACGATGAGGAACCCACCTTCTGGACCAGCCTGCTGCTCTTTGTGCCCAGTATCATCTACGCCGTGGTCATCGAGGTCATGAACCGGATCTACCGCTACGCAGCCGAGTTCCTCACCAACTGGGGTAAGACAAGGTACCTCCCTGGGTCTGTGGAGGTATATAAGCACAGGGTATTGAGATGAACACCCACTCTCGTTGTGTGTGTGTGTGCGTGTGTGTGTGCGTGTGTGTGGCAGTTTTCTTGACATACTGTGCTGAACATATCTTACTGAAAGTGCGTGCTGGGCTGTTGCGGGGGGGCGCTGTCTGGGCAGCTGATTAACCAAATCATTTCTAACAGGTTTAGTGGATCAGAATAAAACTTTGCCCAAGGCTTAAACAAAAAAAACAAAAAAATGTAAATTTTACTCTGAGGGATTTCAATAATCATGCCAGTTCTTAGTTTTGCTTAGCAATTACGACTCCGAATACCAAAAAAACCATTAGCTTTCAATATGCACATTGTCCTTTGGTGATCAGAACGTCAGCAAGTCTTAATTGTCCGATACAGATGTAATCGTGTCTACCTAGAGCCTCGAGGAGACCCGGAATCGGGTTACTGAATATTCAGTACACTTTGTTTCATTTGCTCAGGCTTAATGAGGTGCCTTGATGTGCTCTTGGCCGTTTATCCTTTCGAGATCCTAGAAGGGAGATGATTAATTTTCCTGTCGCTTTCTTCAGAAAACCATCGTTTGGAGTCGTCATATCAAAACCACCTGATCCTTAAAGTCCTGGTGGTGAGTAAATAAGCGCTGTAGCTTATTCAACACTGTTCTTCAGCATGGATCGCTCGTTCAAGCCCCAGTAGTGAGTCGGGTCAAATCCAGTCACGTCTAGCGTTTGTGACACCACAGATGTTGATTCCCTTTCTTTGTTCTCCCAGCCACCAGGTCCTGTGGTTAACTGTCTACCGCTCTTGTTTTCACAGTTCAATTTCCTGAACTGTTTCGCTTCCCTGTTCTACATCGCGTTTGTGATGCAGGACATGGTGCTCCTGAGACAGGTAAGTGATGGGCTCAAAGACATGGCTACAAAGGTGCGCATTGCGCCGTACTCGGTACCCAAGGACTTGGGCGCAAATTACAGAACATTATGCTGTGACCAAGAAAGCGCTATATTTAGAAGCCGACACTCGAGGCGTGCGTTGGCAAACCAAGGACAACACTCTAGATGCAGACACCCACCATGTAAATTGCTTTTGCAAGTACAGGCGGCCAGGGGTGATCTGACGTCTTCACATGTTTGTCGGTGACAGATGCTTTCAGTGCACGTGCTAACGTTGTCCCCCCTGCCCCTGTCTGTTTCAGAGCCTCGCCACGTTATTGATAACCTCTCAGATCCTCAACCAGATCGTGGAGGCGTTCCTTCCGTTCTGGCTCCAGAAGAGACGGAACAAGCAGGTCCAAAGGCAGACCATGAAGAACTCTGTGGACAAGGAGCTTCCCTTCGCCCAGCAGGTCAGGCTGGAGGCAGACATGAGCACTTACCTGGTAAGTATGACGATTAGGGGGTTCCTAAACCCTGCCACTGGGGGGTTCAGGACGTTAAGCCGTTGTCTATTCACTTGGCTGATACTATTTGTGGTAAGGCTTTTTTCCTGCAGCAGACGTCCAATACTTCCAGGTTAGGTAGAAGTGACCACCTTCTATCCCCGAGTCCAGATCGAAGCTTCCTGGGCAGACACACGTGCACATTTTTTGTACGCAGAACAGCGGTGCTGGGCATGCTGTTGTCCGTGTAGAGGTCTGATCTTCAAGTCTTCCCTAGGGCACATTCGATGACTACCTGGAACTCTTCCTGCTGTTTGGCTACGTCAGCCTGTTCTCCTGCGTCTACCCGCTCGCAGCCCTGCTGGCGGTTCTCAACAATGTCACTGAGGTCTACTCCGACGCCTTGAAGATGTGCCAGGTGTTCAAGAGGCCCTTCTCCGAGCCGGCCGCCAACATTGGAGTGTGGCAGGTCGGACACCGTTCATATTCTGCCGCCCGCACGTTGAGCCCTTGGTTTGGGTGCAGCCTTGATGCTACGTCATTAAACGTTGCAGACACTTTCAGAGTTCACATGCGATTGTGGAAAAAGCCCTCAAGTCCAGATGAACAGTGCAAAGACATTACACATATACATTATAGTCTTTTTTTTATATGCTCTGTATATGTTGTTCTGGAGGGACGTCTACAAAGTCTTCTTTTGTCCAAGTTGTTAATGGTGGTTATTATTTCTGCAGTTGGCGTTTGAGACGATGAGCGCGATCGCCGTGGTTACCAACTGCGCGCTGATTGGAATGTCTCCGCAAATGAAGTCGTTTTTCCCTGAATCGGAGACGCAGCTCATCCTGCTGGTGGTGGGCGTGGAGGTAAGAAGGCGGGCCTCCTCACTCCCATGACCTGTGCGTTCCCAGTCCACGCGCCGGCAAGAGGCTGCTCTCGCTGTGGCCTATTCGTCTTTGCATGTGGGTACGGCAATACTAGCCGCGCAGACTCCTCTCAGGAGCTGTTTGTTGATGTGTGGCGCCGCTGTTTTGCATCGTTTCGACTCGCAGGAATCGAGGTCAGACCAATAGGACACCAGTTAGGAGGTTGATAAAGTTACTCGGGGCCTTGTGAGTGTGGGTGGAGCCTGCTGGTTGATTGACGTATGATTGCCCATGGTGAGATCCACCTCTGCTGAACTAACAGTGCGAGGAGTCTGCTTGCTTGCGTTCTGCTGATGAGGGGAGAGGAGCGGGTAATTGGAGTGTTGCGTGTCAAGTTCAGCTGTGTTACCACTTTCTCTCCGCCTCACGTAAGGGCACATAATCGCTGGCTCACAAATCACTCTGTGCCCATTCAAGAGGTGCCACCACACTGGCGCCAGCGCCGGCGCCTTGAATTAAGACAATGGACTCTCTTTAGGGCTGGCTTTTCAATTAAACGGGCCTCTCTGGTTCTCGCTGTGCGCGACAACAAAACCCCCGTAACCTTTTGTCCGGTGTCCTCTGAGCGGGTGGCAGTGGCGCAGACTGCTCTACAGATGGCGCCAGTCCCTTTCCTACAGTGTTCTCGCAGACCCGTCTGCTCCACTGAGCTTCGACGCCGAGTTCTCACCCTGCGCTACGGTCTAGCTCAGCCAGCCTTTTCTATCCAGGACAGGATTATCAAGCGCATCGCACGGTTCAATCCAACGGGGGAAACCCTAAAGGAAATGAAAGGCCTTGATTTTGTTGTCGATTATGTGAGCGGAAGTCGTTTAGCTCCCATTTATCTTTTGACCATTTTGGTTTAGCTTTTGACCGAGTTTAACGTTTTTGAAAACATTTCCCTATGTGACTGCCATGGTTTTTTGTAGCACTTTTTGGCTACAGTGTCTATGTTCTGTTCTTGAAATAGCCTGGTGTGTTTCTGGGCAGTTATGTAATGTGTCGCTTTTTATATTTAGAAACCATGCCTCTTTCTTGTATTATTTTTGTCTCCTTATAACCATAAAAAATTATTGCGTTTCAAAACTCTGCTGAGATGATAATTAAAATTGGACCGTTAAAATGCTCAGATGCTATTTGGATGTACATAGCTGTATTTAACATATACTAAGGCATATTGCTGACAGTAACTCCCTGACTTTATCTACAGGGCCATTGACTCTTTTTTGTTTTATTTATGATGTCTGTGAATAGTGGATTCTAACCCAGAGCCCTAAACTCCACTGCCGGCTGTACCTGTATTTGTGGGAGGCATGGGGCATGGGGAGGACGTCTTACCCCCGGCGTCTTGGGAGGTCCGGTGTCCCATGGGTTAACACCCTGCCAACGTGACAGCCCAGGAGGATCTTGGGATGTTCTGGGATGTTGGGTCTCCAGCGGCAGGTCTCTGTGGTTACCCGGTGCGCACCTCCAGCCGCGCGCGCACACTGTGTGTTCAGGCCTGCGTTCCCTAGAAAAGGAAACGCGTGACCCTTGTGAAAATGAACTGCAGTCCCCAGTATACTAACCATCCCTTGTGGAGCAGGAAGAGGCAGGAAAATGTGTAAAAATTATACTAACCGCTCACTTGTGTTTCCATAAAGCTCCAGATACGTAATATGATCTCAACAGGGGACCAGACGTCCTCGATAATTAAGCTAACGAACTTCTAATACCAGCCTCCGCAAATAAGGTACTTAACATTGAGGTACAAAACCAAAACTAAACAGAACGGTTGTGTTTGTGGTTACTGCTACTACACCATCAAAGCCCCGGGGGGGTTTTTTCTCCCTAATTTTTGCTGCGGCTCTACAGAGGAAGCGGGCGGAAGACAAGGCCCATTGTCATAACGCTCATTATCGTTTTTGATGCTGCAATGGCCGAGACAGAATGAGGTCAGAGTTCAGGCCTTGTGCGTCACTCTTCCTGTAGCCAGGGGAAACGGGAACTTCTCCCAGATAATTTCACTGAAAACGGCAAACGCGTTGGCACTGTGACAGTTCTGTTTCTGCTTTCGTTCATCTTCAATAAAGCACATCAAACTATTCAGTTCTGACTGTTGAAACAGGAAAGCTGAAGTAATGAAGGCATTATTTTAAAGTTGCAGTTATATTATATCTATATATATTTGTGCTATCGAAAAGTCTGTTCCTCTTTCGAGCCACAGAATGCATTTCAAGTTGTCAATTAAAACGCGTGTCGGGCTGTGATGCTAAATGCCTGTCTATTTGTGGTGAATTAGTTTAGATGTCACTGCTCAGCTTGCATGCGAAACTCAGGTAATTACATTGAGACGAACCTCAGGGAGCAGTATCCTGGCAACAGGGTAGTCAGGGAGACTGACAAGACTTGGAGAACATGAGTAACTGCTGCACATGGCACTGCACATCCAGCGTATTAATATGGAATTTCTGTTGCATAACACACTAGCATCATTCATTAATGTTTCATGTAATGTAGCGTAGTATTGATCTCGGCGAAAGATCCGGATTGTTCTTACCACTCTGGAGTGGCAAAATTGATAACCCGTCTTTGCCGCTCAACCGGATTGTCGTACAGTCCGCGGTTGCGGTATTTGTAAACATGCCCAAGACAAGCGCCGGTGCGTTTGGCGTGACACGATTTAACGCAGACTAGGTAACGCAGCTGATGATCGGGTGGACGATCTTGCAGTTTGCTGCGCCCATGTTGGCGAGAGGGGAAGGTGACACTTCGCGGGCCTATTTTAATCGCTGTGATGGGGGGGGGGGGGTTTCAGTGGGAGTGTTGTGGCTGTTTCCACAGCAACGGCCTGTCAGCAGAGACCAGTGGCCTCAGCTGTGGGTTTTGTGGAGACTGATGCGAGACCCTATCTTATCCCCGCAAGAGCGGGCTGGATTTGGGAGCCTGCCTCCGTTGGGAGAGAGGCCAAACCCCATCTTGTATAAAAGTTCACATTTTTTCACATAGAACAATGACCTGCACTATGATTGTTCCATTCACAGTGCAGAAGATAATTTGTATTTATTTTGCAGTATGTTAATCAACAATGCGGATTCTTTTGTCCACTATAACGCGTGCAGGAAGATGAGGAATGTGGTGTCACGCCTGTCGAACCAGGATGAATGTCAGCCTGGCTGCGTGAGCCGGTTGGCGTGTTTGGAATTATAATAATGCGCCTGTCTGCCGTTATGGTTCTCGCCACCTAATAAAAGGTTTGCATACCTTAAAGCAAAGCACGGTTGGCTGCGAGTAGGGGCATGAAAAGCACACTAACGTCAGCCCAGACAGGCGGGTTTAGCCGAGACCGCGGAATGTGGGTTTGACTGACTGACGGGTGGCTTCGCTCTCCCGCTCTTTCTCCGACTTGCCGCACTTGCCACCTCCACAGGCACCTAGGGCCCACCTCCACAGCCCACCTCCACAGGCACCTAGGGCCCACCT
>JAOVYW010009202.1:30461-40688 GCA_025775045.1 Hiodon tergisus
TTGCCGCACTTGCCACCTCCACAGGCACCTAGGGCCCACCTCCACAGCCCACCTCCACAGGCACCTAGGGCCCACCTGGGTGACTCAGCAGTCAGCAGTGTTCATTAGGAGAGTCATGTCCACGTCCCAGTTTCTGTCTTGGGGCCGGAGTAAAAACATTTTGATCTGTCGCAGAAGAGTGTCCAGTGTGTGATTTAGTACAAAATTCTGAACACATGGATTCGGAGCTCGAAGCTTTGCATTTAGCGTATAAAAACCCGTTTTTTTTTCTTTTCTTATCGTTGTGAAACACTTCCCCTAACATTGCGTTAAGTGCGTGCAATGAGTTCAGCTGGGGACAGCTTGTACTCTTCATTTGTTCAGTTTGTGACATTACTATTCAAATATATATGTATATATACACTTTGCAATTAGCTGTGCTTTAGTCACTCGCATTCACAGTTGTCATGGCAATGCTAATCTCTTGAGTGGTAGACCCATATTTACAATAGTACATGCATATTTTATCCCCCCCCAAAAAGGGGATTAGCGACTGCCCATTGCAGAAATTCGGCTAGTTTCTGTTGTTTAGATAACACCCCCCCCAATCATTACGGTTTGTTTGGATGCTTTTTGTAATTTTCCGTTTACACAATGTGCAGTACAAGGTTTAGGATTCGGATGTAAATTAGAGAGTAAATTAGAGAGTTCGGTTTGTGGTCTACAATGGGAAGGTCACCAGTGGGGGAAAGTTTAACAGATGTGAGCATTCTGCTTTGGAAACTAACTGTAAGAAACGCATGCCCAACCTACAGGAACAAACAACGACGTCTACATCAGCATAAGTCGCTCTTTTTGAGAGGGGGGGTACCTGAACTAATTGTTAAAAATCACAAACCATTACCGAGGTGATAATTGGATTCCCTTTTGTGGTACGAGCTGTTAACACACGTCTCAGAAAATCAGAACTCGCTGGTTGATGGTAACCGCGTGCCGTCACGTCGATCGTTTTTGCTGGAGTGAAAATGACTACAGCCGCTAACAGCAGCAGATGTGTGAAACCAAGGGGAAGGTTTCCCTTTGTTGTTTGATTCATGCATTTCCTTTCCATCACTCATTTTAGTTAACTCTTCCCAGGAACTGGACAAGCATACAATGCATTAGAGTACATTTATATGAAATTAGATTATTGACCTGGATTTTTTTTGAAAGGTAGGAGTGGCCTGATTACGGTGCACTGAACGGGGTGAGGCAGAATACGACAATACGTGGCAATTAGTCCTAGTTATCCAGGACAATGTCGCAGTTATTTTTTTTAAATAATGATTTTCTGAGTGTACTTGTGAAGGTCTACATGGGGACAAAAACAGAACCTTTGGCTCTCACTGTGACCGTCATTCTGTCCTGCCTTGTAAAAAAAACTAAAACAAAACCTGTTTCCCTGACAGTGGGACAGATGGGTTTACTCAGGCTCTGAGATAAGCACGGCTGGGCCCGTCTTCTAAATGTGACTGTGTCACGTAAAGCAAGGTTTGTTAAAGCAGAGCTTGTGACAAGCCCCGTGCAGAAAACCACTAAAATATTCAGTGCAAAATTTTTGCATCCTGTGAAAATCTGATTTCGTGAAAGTCTGATCTGAGTGTCTAGTAGAGGCGGGGCGCTGCTACGTGTGAAAGTACTTTACTGCCAACATTGTCCTGGCTTTTATTTGTGAATAAATTGTACCACCCATAATGAACTGCATTCGTCAAGGTGTTCATGGGGGGGAAAAAAGTTAGTTATGTTATGATGTTAACTGAGTAGAGGTGTAAATAGAACTTTTTTGAATTCCAAGGAAGCTGTGCCAGTTAAAAAAAAAAAAAATTGATTGCCAATCTGTGTCATTCTAGTTCATGATGGATGTAAAGGTCAATTCTCTTTACTCAGAACTAATATTTTTGACTTGATAAGTCCCTGTAATAAATGGATAAAGGAACATTGCCTCTAAAGGATCAAGTTAGATTTTTCTTCTCTTGTGCTTATTGGAAAAAGATTACGAAGCAGGATATTTATTTCCCTCCAGACCTGTACTCAACACAGACACGCAACATGCAAACTTTGCTAACAATTGCACTTATATATATATATATATAAGGTTCACAAATATCTACCTTTGCCGTATTCCTGTGCTGTCATTGGTCGACGTCCTGGCGACATCTGCTGTGCAGCGTTGGGATTGGACCACTAGTAATGGAAGTGAATATTGAAGCCCTTTCATCACTGCCATATTGCCTTTGGTCCACCAGACCTGTACCTGTAAGCCATTTAAAGCCGTTTTAGATTGGATTCTGTTTTGAATGGATTTTCGGTGGCACTCTTCCCTTGAGGGTTTTAACATTGCGGTGTAGAGTTTGAAGAGGGGAGGTGTGGGGGGGGGGGCTCGGGGCCTGCCTTGACCCCGTCACCCCTGAAGCTGATCTCTCAGTGACTCCGCGCGACAGGTACAGGCCAGCTACTGAATGCACGCATCTGCGGATGTCAGCAGCCTTGACTCCTGAGCGGCAGGGCCCACAAGGGGAGGAGGGGGCACGTCCCGGCAGTGATGTTTTTTTTCGAATGCGGATCAATGGCCATCCATGTTTTCCTAGCTGGAGGGCCCAAGATTACGGGGCGTATCAGGGAAAGATTGCGGCAGTACGCCCAGCGTGTCGATATCGCCACACGGTGCCTATTGCGTAACGCGTTATACAACGGAGAATAATCTACCCCGCCCTGTAAAACTAAACAGAAGTCGTTTCGGTCGGAAGTTAAGGTCAATGTACTGCTGCTGACTGATGCTTGAACAGACAGGGTTTATTACTGGCCAAAGAACTGCAACTTTTTATATTCATTAAGGTTTCCCTACTGGGTGGCATGTTTAGATGGGTTTTTTAAAACTGGTGGCGCAGATATGGATATTAACTAATTAAACACCGGGGAAGTACTTACAACTGACAGTATTCATCTGTATTGAAGGCACGCGTGGCAACCTCACATTGCAGCGCCGAACTGCTCAAACGTGACTGTTGTTTTACTGATTCAGATTTTTGTTAAATCCTATTTCCCCTCCTAGCCAAATAACCTTAGAAAATGAGTAACGCCAGAAAGCAGAAGGTTCTTCAGTTGAAGATTGTAGATTGTTTTGTTATAATAGAAATATTGTGACGGCTATCTGGAGGAGCTAAATTGGCCTGGGTGGGATTGAATTCTCTATAGCGTGTGTTTGCTTCAGTAATAAAGAAGCCCTGCCCTGGGTTACTTCAGATGACCGTCGTCTAACTCTAGTTTTTTTTTTCTTTCTGGTTTGCAGCATGTATTCCTGGCTTTCAAGTTTATCCTGGCCTTCGTGATCCCAGACGTTCCCAAGCACATCCAGATCAAACTGGCCAGGCTGGAGTTCGAGTCCCTGGAGGCCCTGAAGAAAAAGGTAACGTCTCCTCTTGGCGGAGTGGGAGGTGACTGGGACCAGAAAGACCCCCCCCCCCCCAACTCTGAGATGCGGGTCTCAGGAAGAGTAAGCATCCCCTCTCCAGGGAAGCGGTCTATCTGCCGCCCCCTCGGTATCTCGGCACCCGTTGTATAGGCCTGGCGGTGCAGCGATCAAGGCGCGAGCGTCGCGCGATCTGCAGAGAAGGTGCTGTAGTTTCGGGGGAGTTCCCCAGGACTGCAGTCGACTGGCGTTGGGCGTGCCCCACTTTTAGGGGAGCTCTGTTTAAGCAGACGCATTCATCAGCATTTGTGTCAGAAGGTGTGTGGGAGCTGGCCGTCCTGGTGTGAACGGCAGCAGAGCGTCAGGGAGCAGTCTCTGAGCGCAGCATGTTCTCCGCTAGCGAAGCATGGGACCTGTAATGGAGAATGCCCATGGATGGCAGATGAGTGCGTACCGAGTGGGGGATACGGAGGGGTGGTGGGTGGAGTTTCCGCCGGATGGGAAGAATCTCAGCTTAGTCATCGTGGGATCGGAAACACAGGATAGGATGCGGTAATGCCAGATTGACCCCCGCCAACAAGCACAGACTCAACCCAGATGGTTGCCATAGAGATGTTGCGAGGGAGACTTGCGTTGAGTTATCCCCAGGGTTCACACCGCGTTGGGGACCAAAATGAGCTGAATCTGAGGAGCCAATATTGCACTCTGTGTCAGTGATGGGCAGAACCTGAATGAATGGAAAATAGTGGGTGATCGCATTAGCTTACTATAGGCTAGGTCCAGGCTAGAGCTCCTTTGAAGCCTATTGGAATGAATTTGACTTTACTTGGGGCAGTATGTTTAGTTTGAACGTGTCAGACATATTATACAGCTATAGCTCTATCCGCTTTTTACAGTGAGGTGATTTGAAAGTTTAGAGATCTATATAAATCTATTTCTGAAAGTGCACTGAAAGTCTGCTCATTCTGCTAAGACAAGGCGTGTCTTAACAGTCAGGATATCATCAGGACGCCTAGATCGGTTATGATTGGACAGTAGGGAAAAAAAACAGGACAGACATTCCTGCCTCTAAGTGGCCCGAGCGATATGAAGGTTTTTGTCTTTTTTGGTTTTATCAGCAGCGCTTCCTACCGGCTGACCATGACTTGTTGGCATGTTCCTGGCGCTCGCGATGACGCACGCGTTTTACAAAACGTTCTCCATTTAAGATATGCGAGACGTTCTCGCGTGGGGTAAAAGAAGCGGCCTTGTTTTTGACCACCACAGCATAGACCCTGTCGATTTATATATACATTTTTTAATCAGTGATCAGAGCACGGGAACTGATCCGTCAGAACAGCTTGGAGCTAGGTGACGCATTTCTATATTAGGTTGGCGTGGCTGTGAGAACATGCACGCTAACATTATTGGAACCGTAAAGGTTTTTAAAGTGCCTGTTACCAAAGTCGGACCCTACCACTGAAACGGAATGAAGGGAATGAAAAGTAAAGACCAGTTCTTTCCCCTCTGAGCTACGGAGTGACTTGCGTGTGGGTGGCTGAGTGTCAGTATCGGGGAATCAATGGAAGTGCCTTGTGATTGTAATAGCGTGGCACAGTGGGGCAGCTTTTAGTCATCCTCTCTTTATGACATCCGACAGTCATCAAGCACGCTGGGGGGGGGGGGGGGGGTTTGTTCATGACCCCAAACCCCCAAGCAATCTGCCTGCCGCTGATGTGTCTTCAAAAATCACAGGATTCGTTAGCTCCCTCAGACTAATGCTTTCCGCAGCGGATCTTGACACGCCGCGCTCGGAAAGGCAGAGAGCAGATGAAACATGGCGCCCTCAGCTAATGAACGGAGAAAATCGGCGCCGGCTTTTGGGGTGGAGGGGTTTCGGATTGGGTTTTTTTTTTTTTAAGGCCACTCAGCAGCTCCTGTGCGTCCGAGCCTGTCAAACCAGCGAGCGTCTTTCCAGGAGACTGCTAATGTGTTTTTATTTTAAATCTCTCTCTCTCTCTCCGTTTTTCCGTGAGCTCGGTGACTGGGGGGAGGGTAAGGGTACAGTTCAGCTCAGGGCAAACCTCACGCCACGCCACGCCACAAAAAAAAAAAATCAAAAAAGCAGACGGTTGCTGATTCTCAGTCACGCGGTGCACACCAAACAGCCAAAACGCTCACTGGCCTCGTTAGCGGACCCCGTGCACGATCGAGGGCCGGGCCTCACCTCCTGCCGGTGATCTACCAGGGCTCGCACCCCAGCAGCCGTCAATGCGGCGCCCTCAGTCACCGAGCAAACGAAACAGGGGTGATTCTTTGCTTTGATCAGGTAGCACCTTGGGGCAGAGAGGGCCACTGCGCTTGCAGAACTGGGGCAGTCCGCGTCCACGCTTTATTCTGCCTGCACGGGGACACCACAAACCTCAAATAAGCCTCTGCCACTCCAGTGTGTGGAGTTCCATTTACAGGCATGCAGTGAGGTTGTGGACAGAAACAACTGTTTCTGTTTGTGCAGAACCAGCTTTAATTAACTAGACACAAAACCATGTTTATTATCCTAATTGTTCTTTGATTTGTAGATTTTTGAAATATTACAGGGGAAAAAAAACATTCTCTCTGCATATTCAAAGTCCATGGCAATCTGGACTTTCTGAAACTAGACATTTCACAATTCTAATTCCAAAAGAACTGCCAGAGAAGAAAAACTAATAAATTAAACTCCTATTTTTAGATGCGCCTATGAATATAAACCACATGAAAATGGTTTTTGGTAAATCTAAAATCCTTTTTTTGTTAAATTATGTGAAGCTTTGTAGGATCCTATGGGAGTCTGCGTGTGTGCTCTGTAGCTACATGAAAAGCCCTGTGGGAAAACAATCACAGAATAATTATGTGCAAAAATAAAACTTGAATAAATAAGTTTCATAATCAGATGCAAGCCGTAACTAGTGGCCACTGGGGAACTTTTTCGCTTTTCGGTTTTTAGTACAGAAAGCCATGTTCACATTTCATGGCCATTCAGAGTATAGGTGCCTTGCAGGGGGTAGAAATGAGCTGCTCTTTAAAAACGGTCTTTAGCCTTGCAATTCATTCCTGGAGTGGTCTGTCAAAAATACACCTCCAGATGTCAGCACAACAAAAGGGTGTGCTATTATTAAAATGGTGTGTGTCGTGACCTGCGCCCCTCAACAACTGCTAAACCGCAGACCTGGCTTACGTTAAACCCCGTATTGCTGGTGAGGAGACGGCGTGGCAGGGCGCCGCTCAGCTCAGTGGACCGGTCCGTTTCTAACCAGGCCCTCACTGAGAAGCTAGTCCCGATAGAACTGCGGACCGCGCCGGTTCACACGGTCGGATGCCAAACCCAGGAGAGATGAATTCATCTGAGCAAGCTCCTCGTGGTTGAGGTCCACACCGCCCATCTGTGCATACAGAGCGCGCTAGAGCCGTCCCCGTCATGTGTGGAAGCATTGAATCAGCTTTCACGTGGCGCTGCTGATTACACAGATCAGGCCTCGGACCGCACAACGGCGAGGGAGAGCGCCCCGTACAACGGCGAGGGAGAACTCCTGTCCAGGCAGGCTGACGCCGCAGTCTCAGCACTCCGTGAGCGTGAGATTGCCTGTCTGCCGGCTGATGGCTTAGATACGGGCCCGGCTATTGGACGAGAAGGCATCTGCAGTCTGCCACCTGCACACGCATACAGAGTGAACTCATTCCCCGGAGCTCTGACAGGCAGACACGTACGCTGCCGTCTGAAAGCCGGAGGGGGGGATGGGTTTCGCCGTCTGGCTGGCTGGCTGAAGAGACAGGCGCGTTGTCCTCTGCGCGTGTCAGTGCAGCGGAGGCTGTAAAATTCATTCCCACTCCTAAAAGAACAGCGGTGACTGCTACATGTGACGATTTCCCCGACACGCCCATCTGCTGAGTGAATGAAAAATAAATATTCACAAACGCGTCTCACCAGAATAATAAAAGTACCTTAAGATACCAGATCTAACCTAAACTGCTCGAGACTATTTAACGTCTGGTTATTAGCAAATACACAGAATAACAATCAGCTCTCTGGCTGAGCGAAGTGGACTGGAGTGAGAAACTATAGAACTCTTGGGGGTAAATTTCCACCCACGGTTTTATTTTTTGTGCTTGAATTTTGCATCGGAACAGCCAGGGGAAAACGGAGAGTGCTTGAAAGAAGTTTTCTCTGAACGAGAGCGAGTGGCTTCAGCCCTCTGCCACCACACATTAATCTGGTTTCTTCTCAGTTCTGCACACTACGATCGGTGGGCTTTGTAGCTCTTGGCTTTTAGTTGCATCGATTGCAATAACAGACACCAATGCTCCAGTGGGAAAACCGAAGACAAAACGAAGGCGATTCCCTAAACCACGTTCTCGTGCTAATGCTGGTGTATTGCTCTGGGTTAAATTCCTCATTTCATCGAAATACATGCCAAGTCCTGGGTAGAAAGTTGGTTCTATTAACCTAGTTTGCCTGATGTCAAAAGTTTATTTCCATTGCCGTCTATAGTAAATGATAATGGCGCTGGATTTCAAATCGACTTGCCTTGGCTATGTTTAATACCGTTAGTCGGGGTAATATGTGACTGATATCAGGACACTGTGCGGCAGTTTGTATACGGATACCTTGTTCTTAATGAATGCATAGTTACCCGTCAGTAACGTGATTGTGGATCGATATTAAGCCGCTCTCTTCCGCGCGTTTGTGGTAGGCTGGGCAAGACCTGTGTTTTTTTTCCCTCAGCCCGGGCACGACTTTGCTAGGGAAGAAAACCGCACCGTGGAGTTCTCTCTTTGACACAGTATCCTACATCAGCGGACCCTCGCTATTGATCCGGGCTGAAACATTAATGAGTCGTCGTCTATATTAGGCCAAAGACAGAACGCGCTCCGGTTCGCTGATGGCGGTACAATTACTTGATTGAGCGAAGCCCAGACCACGCTGGAGTCTGGGGAATGCGTTTAAGAGAAACAAATGTATGCAGTGAGAAGGGAAAAGGACTGGGGTCTGTACTGCTGCCCTGGTCAAATAGGCCGTACCCCTTACCCCCTCAGTGCGGCACGCTTCCCATTCGGTCACTGTATTCTCTCTGTGAAAGGGGACCGCGTGGCGCTTCCGTTTCCTTACGCAGCCCCTTTAACGCTGTCGCGGGCCAGAGAGCGTCATGCTGGTATATGTAGTTCAATTATCCAGTGGAAGGCCGGGAAGCATTGATACGTGAGTAGATAGGGCGCCCGGTGATGATGCGTTTGAGAAACACCTGTTAACTTTTCCTCTCGTCTCCCCCCCCAGAAAATGTTGGAGGCGACAGGGACCAAGACCAAAGAGGAGTGGTGAAGAGAGAAGTTTTACTCCTTCGGTGAAGAGGTGGTGGCGCTAGGTCCTCTGCACATACTGTTCACCACATTTACAATCTTTTGTGCACTGGGAATATGAGCCTGGGCAAGTGCTTCATTTTACTGATCAAGCGTCAACACTACCCCATTTTTGACTTGTGGGTGTTGTGAATACTCCTTTGCTGTATTCTGGTTATATCATTTTGTTTTTATTTAAGGTTATGCTCACGGGTTTCACTTTTATTATAGATTTATGATCTTTGCAGATGGGGGGGGGGGGGGTCCTACTGGTGCCGCAGAAACTCAGCTGGCTTTGTGCACTTTCAAAGAACGTTTGACGATCTTATTCGGGGCCCAACGTGTTTTATGTAATGGTTAAGCACTCCGATGTACAATTCAGCATTACTTACCTTATGCAAAGGCATGTCTTAATATACAAGAAGTGCCCAGGCTTTCGGTTTTTGATGGCCTTAAATACAGGAAAATACCTCAGAAGACATCGAGTATAGAATTTAAAATAAAACTGCGGCCAACTTTTGTGTATATAAACACACAGAAACACCATTTAACACTTAACACGGTTTATGTCTGCAAATCTAAAAACCGAGAGAACATCATCTCTTTGAAAAGTATTGGTGATAAACTTACTAGAAATGTCGTCTTGATGAGAACCGTCACAATCTGCGGGTTATGGTGAAGGGTTTTACAGCTTGCTTGCGGAGTGCCTCAGAAGCAACCCAAAACGAGAAGAGAGCAAGACATTGATTGGGTTGAAACGGCTCGCTGTTAAAAATCTTTTCCGCACGTCTGGAAATAACTTGCACTTTAGTGACACGCCAGCCCACTCATTGCAGCAGGAAGCGCCGGCGTTTGTCAGGAGAAATATGACTAACGCCAAGGCCAGCTTTTGCCTACAAACCCTACATTTATTTCTTCAACGCTCGACATGTGATGTGGGAAGGAAGCAAGGTGCCTTTGAACACAATGACATCCAAAGTTGTACGCTGTCCATCTGGGATGTTAACTGTAGTGTGTAATAACAATAATAATAAGTGTATATACATGCAAATGGGCCCATTCATTGCTTGTGTTCTCGTGTTGGTTTGTATAATTGAAGAGCAGGTAGCTGTATTAAACAGCGTCGGAGGTCGGACGGCTGACGCTAACAGCTTCTGTACGTATCTGTGACATAAAGCAGGAGGGTTTTCGTCGATCAAAAGATGTGAGAGAGCCGTGTGTGTGAGAGTGTTTATCTCGAGCAGGTCTGGATTTAGCCAAACCGACGTCCCCAAAGTCCACCGCCGTATAATAATTATGCAGTCCATCGACATAAACTGGAAACTCTGAATCTCGGTATTCTCCACAGCAACACAACACAACACACACTCCCCCTTTTATTTATAGAATCAGTGCTGTATATACAACAGCATCCAGAGGATGAGAGTGTATAAAGCCAATTCCAGAAG
>JAOVYW010009223.1:0-40670 GCA_025775045.1 Hiodon tergisus
AGATACAGTGTGTCCCAGGCCTGACCCCCCAAAAGCATGCCTGTGGCAACAGTGGCAAGGAAAAACTCCCTAGGCTTATCAACCTGCAATGTTTTTATAAGGACATGCAAGAAGGCGGACAAAGTGGAAAACTATGGTGGGCAGGTGAGATTGTAGAGTGGAGGGAGGAATGGTGAAGATGGAGGACTGGAGCAGGAGAGCTAGGAAGCTGGACTGGGTAAACATCCCACACGATTATGGACGCCTTTGTTCAGGTGTTAACCATGTCAATGGCACGGGGAGAACATGGCTCCTAGTCACGTAAAGGATCGTGTTCCTTGTAAACAATAGGTCGTCTGGGCACTCTCCTTTATCAGAGAGAGAGAGAGACAGAATACTACAAAATAAAAAGAGATAGGAGTAATATGTGTAATGCTCAGACCAAGAACTAGTTCAGTCTTCCCAAAGGCTGAAAAACTACTAATCACCATTTCCTGAGCAAAGTACGCTGAATTTGTTTACTGTGATGAGAAAATATTACTCAAGACTGGTAAACTTTTTGTTTAGAGTTATAAATCATGGCCGCACTTAGGGCTTTGCCTGGACAAATGATTTCAGCTGTCAAAACTTCCCAATTACATATAGAGTCAGAAGAAATATAAAAACTATTTAAAAAATAAAATAAAAAATTAGTTTATATAGATCTAGACTTATATATGGCCAGACGGCATGATGACGGCATTCCTCATTGAATTCCTTCTTCTTCAGCGTATTTTAAAAATAAATCTTTTTTTTAATCCTCAGAGAGTTGGCAAAGGCTAGGCACCCTAAAAAGGCTGGCAGGTATCCGGGCTTTGTTCAATGTGTTTTATAGAAATCGAATGTTTTTCACAAGCCCTTTTTCTGCCTAAGAATGCAACTAAATCTGGGTTGGAAGTGCTGCTTGCACCCAGCCAACCCTCACTACTGCACGTATGACTGACGCAAATATTTACATTCTTCCTAGTGGTAGGTTTTTGAATGGCCTACACAGATTTGACCTTTGTGAACATTAAAACGGCAAAACAGGCCTTCTGAGACACCAGACAAAATCCAGGTTGTGCATGCAGAGAAACAAACTCGTCAAATAAACGAGCAGCCTCGAGAGCCTGACAACTATGGCTGAAAGATACCATTTATAAATTAGACCAGGGACAAAAAACCTACTTTCAGACTGATATTAGAATACAGACTACCACTAAAATTTATTCCACTCCTAGCCCAGCTGTTGTCCACCAGCTGAGTTTATTTTTTTCTTTCTGATCCAGCAGAGCCAGTATCCCTGAGGGAATTGACAGGTTCCTAGAGACTGACTCACACCTCACACCCACCCTTTTTGCTGTGGTAACAAACATCGATACGTGAGTTACGGTGTATTTAAAAAAGCTCAGACATTTTATGCAATGTAATAACAACAGCCTACAACCGTATGAACTACAAGACTCATCTTGCTTTCCACTGAGTTTCCTCACAATAGTCACTTCCCTGTAAAATGAATGAGCGTAATATCAGAGCTCAATTTAGTTTTCCTGGACTGCAATACTAGAGATAAATTTAGAGCCAAAATGTATTGCCTTGAAAAAGTACTATGAGAGTGCTGTGTGTTCTTCATAGGATAACCAGTGATTGGGACTATTGGACACATAAGCGGATGTCTGTGTCCCATGCTCTGAATTAATGGACTGCATTTTGTGGCTGCAATTCAAAACAGCGCCTTCTTCCATTAGGAAAAGAGAATGGGACTGTTATGTAACCTATCAGGAGATTATCACTATGCCTACTACAGAGACCGTGACTCAGTCTGTGGCCAAATTGGATGGGTTTGTGTATTTATTTATATATATATATATATATATATGTCTACAACTGTCTATTGAATTGAGGTTCACGAGTAAACAAATTTATTGGTCCCCCTTTCAGGCAAATTTTTTGAGCCTCTTTTAACACAGAGTCCATTATACCTACTTGGAGCAGGAGGTCCCCCTCCGAGAAGCTGACCCCATCGATGGTGGAGGCACTCTGGTGGTTCCCCTTGAAAGCTGCAGTGCGGTCCACAGGCCAGTCTGCGTTGTTTTTCTTCATGGTTGCTGCATCGGAGGGATGAAACAGCCTCAACTTTGGCACGCAAACATGCAAGCAATACGCGTAGGAATCTGAAGAGGCCTATGCTATCTTTAAAAAATAAATTAAATTAAAAAACCTTTTTACATATATTGTATATATGCTCCCTGCCAAGCTCTGAAATTTTCCCCATTTTTTGTTTGACCAACAAACCCACTTCTACATCACCATAAACCACCCTTTAACCCTCCCCCACCCATCCCATCCCCAACTATCCGCTGGGAGTCCAATCACAACAGGCTTTTTTTTTTTTAAACAGCCAGAGAGACTTTAGAGAAATTTGACACAAGGCTGAGATGATTACATCAAAGACAACCCCCCTCTCCCCTCCACTTTATCCACATTGAGTTATTCGTTAATTTTCCTCCTACAGAGGAACCCGAACAGACCGGGATTAGGACAGACTAAGCAAAAACAACTGCGCGTACACATGCACGTCATGTCGTGAAACAAGAGAAGGATTTCTATTGTCCAGATGTTCAAAGCTCCAGCTGTACTTTCAGCATTGCTTCTGAGCACTCTGAACACCAATAATCAGTATAATAACAGAACTACGGATGATATCCATCGCTTTAAAATAAAACACAATTACATGCTACTTCAACTGTTGACATGTTGTTGTCACCTGTCAAAAACAGTGAGAAAACTGATTATAAGAGACAAATCTCTCAAATCAGTGATGCATTTAAAAATAATTTATTTTACGGACATGCTGTTGATGCTCGTGAGGATTATCAGAGAGAAGATTGAGCACTTGTTCAAACCATGAATTTAGAGCTGCTCTTCAAAGACTCAGGACGACTTTTTGTCATGGGTTTGGTGTTTAACTTGAACCTGAATTCCAGGGATTCCCCTCCATCCCGATCCCCACACACAATATCACACTCCAAAGGATGGGAGACATAGGAAGTCGCCCCGGGATTGATCAGATGGTGGGAAGCAGCTAACCTTGGAGACCCTAGGCCAGAATTTGGCCAGATGGCAGGATAGTCCAATCATTCTCTTGGACAACCAACACAATTTGCGTCTTTACAACCCAGGCAGAGAAGAAGACAAGATGTCCGGGAAGAGAACAAACATCCACTGTGCCCCATGGAAAGGGGCCGGAACAGGGACAGGGACAGGAATGGGAACTGTGACAGGGACAGGAAGAGGAGCTGGGGAAGGGACAGGGATGCGAATGGTAACTGGGCTGGAACATGAACAGGATCAGGGACAGGGACCAAGAGCAGATTTCCCTTTGTGGAGGCACATCTGACAGGTTCTCCTAATGGGCGTCACTGCTAGCACTGAGTGACTGGGTTCTCCTGTCTCCAACCCATTCAGAGAAGCCCATCTTCCAGACTTAAATGTGAGGCTACATAAACATCAGCAATGCACATTACCCCAAGGAAACTTTACTCAGGTTAAGGAGGAGTGCAGATGTGAGAGCTATTTCTGGAGGATTAGCTGCTTATCAAACCCTCTAAACTGAAAAGAAGAGAGGTAAAAGAGGGGGGACAAGCCTTCAGCTTGAAACCCCAAACATGTTCCCACAGGATAGATGTTCTGAGATAATTCCGGAGAAATGCGAAACCAAACCAAGCAGACAGCTTAAATAAAAGATTGACTATCGTATATGTGCCTGAAAAGTATTTCTAAAAGGAAGATGTCAAGGTGATAATTTGCTTTAGAGTAAATTTCACTGCAGGAAATCCACATAAGTTTCTGATTCAAAGATTCTAATTCCGAGAATTCATATATATTAGAAATACGGAAATACAAGCAGGCACAAAATCTGCAGTACCTCCATGAGAGTACCTTCTCGACCAAACGGATTTCAACTGGTAAATACTCCGGGCTTGTTTGGTGCTGCATTTCTTAGGCTAATCAGAGTTTGACTATTATTTTATATCTTGAAATCCTTTAAAGAATAACTACATGAGGCCTGTCATTAGATAATATATTTATAGAAATCCTTAAACTAACAGTATCTTATGTAAGTAATACACATTTTATTTAATTTTATGTTTTTGTGATAATATTATGTTTATGTTATGTTAGCAAGAAGACTGAACCTGCTAGGCAGCCATTACCCATCCATAAAGGGGATGTTTGGAGCAAAGAGGAGGGATGACAACTGGGTACTCCCCAAAAAGTTTTTAAAATATGTTTTTATGCGAAGTCTGCATGTTAAAAAAAACAACTCCACTGGCTTCTTTAAGCTACCATAGAACACACAAAGTAAATGTAGCCTTTGCTATGAGTCGCCTTTGCTGCAACAGTCCTCAGGACAAGAGTTTATCTGGATGACTAATTAGACTTAAGAACCAACAGACCGATTGCAACGAAAAGGAACTGGCAAGCAACCATCTCGTTTGTTCACTCTTAAATTTCTTATACTATTAGAAAGAAAATGTTTTAAAATGTTAGAATTAATTTTTGTGAATTGCAGAAGGCTGCAAATTTATCTGAATGTGAATTAGGAATAGTGACATGTTAATGATGCTATATTTATACGTCCATAGAAATGATGAAAAAGGACTCATAATTTTCCAAACAAGCGAATATTTCTAATTATAAGATGAAAGGAAACAATCTCTCTGAACATTCAGAAATATTCGCAAACACAGGGGCTGAGACATTGCCATCAAACTATACTCTGCAAAGGAGTCGGTGATAGTTATGTAACCAAAGGATGACCTGTTCACGTGACATTAATCAAACTTGATGGCACAATATAATGGGTTGTCTTGAAGATCCACACATTCCATCAAGTCATCACATTACCTAAACTGAAGGTCGAACTGTAATCGGCATGCCATTAAATCAAACTGACTTCACAATCTGCTGAATCTGGAATTATTGAACAATCCCTGTGTGAGCCACCAATCAATTATAATTCTGTAATTTGTCATCGCTGGGCGCAGCAACTTGAAGTACGTGGCCACCTCCCCCATGTGACTGTGTCCCTTGTCAACAGGTAGACAAAATCAAACCAACTCTATCAGAGCAGCAAAGTAAAAACAACGGTCTTGACGAAAAATGTTCGGGAAGGCTTCACACCAGACTCAATTCCGATCTATTCAAAATGCAACACCTAAACATCTACAAACAGCCTTGCAATGAGAGAAACCCCAAAAGAACACCAGAGAGACACCAGAGAACCAGTGTGGATGTGGAATTGGCTCAGTTTGGAGCATGTGATGGGGTAAGTGCCGGAGTACGGGAGGCCTTTCCTTCTTTAAGACTACGCAGTCAGACTGCTTGGGGCAACATTTTATTTGCACAAAGCGCAAGGCGCTTCAAAGCTTAAAACAGCTAACCACTTAAAACAGACGACTGAATTACAAATCTGACAGATGCTAAATGGACATGAGAGAATGCTGTGCACAAAAGATGTATCTTTTGAAGTATACAGAAGATGCCTCTTAGCGGGCAAATAAATAGTCCAATTTGAGTTTATGTTTGTGCAGGGAAACACATCATAGGAAAAAGCGGCCAGTTTAACCAGCCGTTTTCCAGAAAAAAGATGAATAGTGAAAGCAATTGGTAAGACCTTCCTTCTTTGAGCAAAACATGTTCTGGGACGATACCCAAAAGAGAAGAATGCAAAATTACTTTTTCACTTTGTGTCACTTGTGTTTACGAGTGGGTGGTGATTTGCAGGCCATAGATATTTGAGGAGGTCTGAAGCAGGTGTCTTTTTCCTGGCTCTTCTTGCGCTTCAGTGAAATAATCTAGTGAGGAATCCAAGATGGCAGACTGGAGTCAGTTTAATCTGTATTATCTCCCCCATTTCAATGTATTTCTAAATCATGCTCTGCTAGCTCTTACCTATGATAAGAGTATATGTTCCGATATGTTATGTTAACGGCAGTATATACACATTATGCACTGTGCAATTATTCATCGCAATGTGTCATAATCATACAGTTTACTATACTTTAAAACAGGAGAGACAAGAAAAAACATTGACAGTGACATCAAGCAAAGTAAACAGCACCGTGACAGCAGCCTGTCTTCTGCCCACACTGTGTTCATTTTTCTACCTTCTGCCGAAAGAGCATGACATACCCAGCTCTCCACTCCCACTCACCCCCACCCCCCCACCCCCACCCTCTTTCTCTGCAGGTCAAAAAAGCCCCATCAGATCAGGAGGAAAACATGGAACCCCCGCGTGCCACCTATCTTCTTTAAGGCTGATGTTTCCCAAACTGACTCGTGGATCCCATCCGTGCTAGGGGAAACCTTTTCTTGTTTGGCGTGCTGGTTAATGGCCATTGCGTGCTTAGCGAAACAGCATCCCCAACAGCACCTGAACCCTATTAGCAAACAAACTGGAAAGCTTCCCAGTAATATATTTTTTTTGTTGCTTATTTTTTTCCAAAATGGTGTTCGGTGCTAATGGTTCCCCACCCCCTACCCGTACATAATTAAGTTAAATGAATCCTGCCATATAAAAGGTACTCTGGAGTCCCTGGCAAACACTGTGAGCTGTGGGCAGACTGACATGGCCGGTATCTGAAGATCATCAGGTCAGGATATTAATGACTGTATGACTAAATGACCATGCTTGCTCAAAAAATACAGGAGATTTGAGTTATTCTTGCATCCCATGGCCACACCAGTGAGAATTAAGACCCCAATATTAACCAATGACACAATAAAGAAATATATATACCAGACATATCCATACTGTTTATGGATGCCAAATAAAAATTTCAGTCAGTAAATGCCTACTAGTAAATATAACTAGTTGCGATATGCCGTACAACATTTTTCCCAGCACAAACAAAGCAAATTGAGTAAACTTTTACTAGCCACATAAGCTGAAGAGTACAGTAAGGTACCCGTTTCTGAGGCTTAAAAAAGCAGTGGACCCCAATGTCCCCTGGGCTCAGATGAGGGTTATGTACTTCATGGGCTGGTTTCCATTTCCATATTTCTCAAAAAACACCACCAAAAAAGAACTGTATGTGTCTGTATATTAGGACTATCCAGGGACTAACGCTGGTTCAAATTCCAATGTTGCAAAATTGACTTTCATCCTTCACTGCCTGTCTTATGACTTTAATTAGAAGCAGCTGCTACAAGCCCCTGTCCCATTTATAAAGTGAGAGCCCCCCACCCCATCTGCCTGGAGTCTGATCCGCTACAGCCACTAGGGGCTCCCCTAGGGTCTCTGGATGAGACACACTCAGCACTCAGCCATATTCGTGAAACCAAAGTCCACATGAAAAGAAACCACTCAAATCCCCCCACCACATACACAACACCACCACTCTCCACTTTGGTCCTCTCCCTATTTGAACACACACACACACACACACCCTTTCCTGCCTCATGCAACCAGAGGGACATTTTTAAAGACTTTGAAACCCTGGAGCTGAAGTGAGCTGTTGTTTTTATCCAGTCTGGGTGGCACTGCAACATCCACACAGCAACAACAGGTTGGGACTCGCTCGGGAGAGTGAGGAGTGTGAATCAGTGCTCTCAAATTAACACAGACCACTAACAGTGGGTCCCACCAACCTTTGTCTTGTCTGTTCCCTGACCAGTGCTGTACTCTGAGGCCTCTTTGTCTGGAGCTAAAGTTTCCCTCCTACTGCTTTTTTACATAATTGAATTGGTAAGCAGGCATAAACTTTAAGCAGGCATAAAACTTACTTTATTTACGAAATACCAGGTGTAAACCATACCCTTGGTTTGAAGAAAAAACAAAAGCTAGAAACAAGAATTAGATTCTGAAATAATATAAGGGATTTTGTTCCCCCATACATTTTTGTACTACATTATACAATTGATAATGGCTAACTAGAAAACCCAGAGTTGATAGCAGTCCACTTGAAGGGTGAATTCTTGAATGGGGCAAAGACCTGACTGCCCTTAAACCAACTGAGAGGGCAGAGCATAGGACTGTGTGGGTCATAGTTATTGCTTACAGTGCAAGCTTCCTGTCTGAGGAAGCACCAAAAAAAAACCTGAGATGCCGCGGGTTTCCCTTCCTACAGCCCAGTTTTTCTGCTGCGGAGGAGGCCTGAGGTGCCCTGAGTTTCCACTCCTGATGCACAGGTTTTCTGCTCTGGAGGAGGCCGGAGATTCCATAATTTTTCCCTCCCGCAGACCAGTTTTTCTGCTCTGGAGGAGGCTTGAGATGCCCAGAGTTTCCTGTTTCCCAGCCAAGTTTTCATGCCCTATAAGAGGTCTGCTGGAACATTTGGGTAGCCTGAGGAAACGACCGAAAAGCGGCCTGAAATTTGGACAAGAATGGAAGCAAACTTCCGTGGAATTGGTAACACTGTAGATATATGTATCCCCTTTCAAAACCTTTGTTACCTTGTACAGATAACCAAAACCATTGTTTTGAGTCATAAGACCCTCTCCAGTAATGTCTTATGGAGCAAGCCCTATACCTCTTTGTCTGAATATAATACAGCTTGGTTTTAAGGCTAAAACAACCACAGTGCCTTAATTAGGTGTCACAATGTTTTTTCTAAGAACATGGGCCCATGTTTGCTTTGTGCCAGTTTATGCCAACCAGGAGGATAAGCAATTGGTGCTGACTGATGAATAGTAAAACAATGGGAAGGGAGGTCATGTAGAGATATATTCTCTCCTCTTTTAGTGAAGAGGTATATATAGTATTCTCATAGGTATGACTCATAGGTAGCCTATAACACATTGTTTTTTGACTGCAAAGTGAACATCGTGCATAGGCCATTTTCTCTATTTTTGAGATAGCTTAGTAGCCATGTTTTCTGTCAGCGCATCCATCTAATTTAAATCCAGTGGGAGGGAGTGGAAGGCCCTGATTTTGACTGGGACAGTTTTCAGCCCCTGGGCTGTCTGGGGCCATTTCATAGACTGCATGACTGACAATCCAGGGGGACCTTAAACCCTGATTCCACCACTTCCCTGACGGAGATGTCAGGCACTGGGTTCAGATCCAAGTTCAACCCAGAGACAGAAGGCAGGATAAGCTACGACTCCACCACATGGCAATGCGATGCAATAAACATTAATGGATAACAGGGAAAACAATGCACAATTCATCCGGAGAGAGTAGTATAATATAAAACACAAAAAAGCAGTGGGAAACATTCTAAACACGCAAACATATAAAAAAAATAAACGTGTTGAAACATCCAGGTTTCAGCAGGAAACAATTTCCATAAATTGAAAGAGAATAGTGTGTCGTGCTGGCATCAAACCAAAATAATTTTGCTGACTCAGTGGATGTGCCAAACCCAGGGATTTCACTAAAATAGCCACACTGATAAAGAAACAGCCTCAATGGCATCGTTTGCATAAGCCCTGGAGGCCTACAGGGGAGGAGTGGAGGAGTGAGACCAAACTCCTTAGAAATTAGAAGTCTGCCCCCCCGGCGCTGTCACATTGTGTGATATCCAGTGTACATTTTATTTATTTTTTATTTTTGTGTGTCGTTATGAGTTGTGTTTTAGTTTCCAAGGGGCTATACAGGACCCTGATTTGGTCCAAGCAAAAATTGGCTAATTGGCTATTGGCTAACACTCAGAGCTGACCACACACGTTCCATACCTTCACTGGGCTGCAGGTTTATAATGATCAAGACACAGGCTTATTTTTTGGACATTCTTCAATGTCCAACAATTACCAAAGATTATTCAGTTATTTTTTATGGGCAGTGGTAGAAAACAAATTATAAACAAATAAACATGTGCAGAATTCACTGCACTGTAACCCTAATAAAAATATACGTGGTTTGCAAATTCATTTTCAGATGGGACATTTGAAAACCCTGTTCATAGTCCCACTTGGGCAGAACGGCAATAATCATTTTTGGCAAAGATAAAAGTCGAGGAGAATGAAAGCCACTATTATCAGATATCTTCCTGTTTTCCACAGGGAACCCAAGTGCTATACACAAGTTCAGATAAAGACTGTGTTGTGATGGAAGAAGCAGACTACATACAAAACAAGGAAAATTAGAAAAAAGATGATTGTTCTGGGAAATCCGCTGTCGCCCTGAACAGGCTTTGCAGGAGGTCCTTTAACATGACTATCCGCCACAATTAATGCCTAATGCCAACACCGACAATGCAAGGCGCAAACCAAGCTGAGATGAGAAAGCTTTAGTTGGTGTTTTCACCTGTGGCAGTGGGAAGCTTGGGTAGCTTCACATTTGTCCAGAGCAAACATAGCTTGTCCTTCATGCTTTCCTTTGCGGGGCTCCGCTTTCCTACCGTCACAATAAACGGAGAATCACCATAGCTGCAAAAGAAAGGGGTGCCTGCTTTTGCTGGGCTTAGGTAGGTGCTGGAGGGAAATTTTCTTTCTTGCTGGTCTCACGTTGCTATTAATAACCCATGTTTTTACTTTCAACACTTCTGATAAGCCCAGGCGTGCATTTTTCAAATCTAATGTCGTGTTTCTGGCACCTGCTGAGTAGACCGGTCGGTCATTTCCTACTCTAAATCACTCCATGGCACGGCAGCACACATCAGAGCTCAGGACAGTCGTTCTCTCTCTTTCTCCCTCCTTTCTTTACTCTCCTTCTCTCTTTCACCCCACCTCCTCCCCCAAAGCATTCACTCGATTAAAGGCTGAAATAAAAACACTCTCTTTTTCTTGGCCAGTCACTTCTCATTTCAAGTTCCCTGCTGATCTTAATTACCAAACTCCATATCCTTGTGTAACTAAACACTTCTCCTTGACCCCCCTCCAGTCCACTCCCTCTTCAGTCCCTCCCTCCCTTCCTTCTCCACCTCCCCGCTTCCCTCTCCCAAAACTTCACTGTCGGCTGCAAGGGTTGAAAGTTCGCACGCTCTCTCCTCACGCGAGGAGGGAGCCAGGACAGTTCTGACTTGGCGTACAGACTCACATTGGCTTCCCTCATCCACTCAACGACTCCCACATCCACAAGTCTGGCCTCCCCTCCCTACCCTTCCGAAGTTCGGCCACAGAGGCGGCCACCAGCCTGGCATTGCCAGGTAGATACAAAGCCGCCCATTGTTGCAGGGTTGGCTGTGGCCCGGGATCATTCTTTCAGTTAAATAAAGACACAGAAACATAAGATAGAGAGAAAATGAGAGGGATCAGAGTCTGCCGCCACTTTGGGTCCTTTAACAGACAGGGCCTCCCGACTGGGGACAGCGCCAACCTCAGCAATACCATTTCTCGATAACGTTGAGTAACGTCAGATACAGATCATACATTAAGTTATTGGCTCCGTCCTCTTCCTAGAAAAACAGAACCAAACAGCTCCACCCAAACTGGGCCTGAAAAAGGGGTACAAACAAAAAACATTTGACTGGAAGAAGTACCCTCCTAAGAGCACTAGGGCTGGCTTTCTCTTTGTGAATAAACACTCACCTGTAGGGCATTGAGAGAAAGGCAAACATGGCTCTATATCTAACTTATCTAACACGGTAAAATCAATGGTTGCGCTGTTTATGTGCCAGAGATGGACCATGCCTGGAGCTCAGACCGAACATCGGCACCACCCTCAGTGAGACAGTGGACCATGGAATAAATGTGGATAATGGAATTCCATTTCCTGTCATTCAAATTCAAAATCTGTATGCTGTTGTTTTAAAAAAAATTAAAATTCCAAATCCAGTTCTTGAAGTAAATTGGAATATAGAATCCCAGAGCTGCAGAATCCTAGTACCAACAAAACTCAAAGACAGGCTTTATGCTTTATGCTTTTAGGTTATAGTCTTATGTACATTCTGGGGTTACCCTCATTTGACTTAATCAGCATACAGCCCAAATGGAGTTGAACAGCCATATATTAATGAACCTGGAGAGACAGGAACTGTGGTAAGGCCTGATACGATTGGATTATAGATATTATGCACTGAACACACATTTTTAAAAAAGGGACATAGGTTACGTGAAAAACATTTCTGCGTTGCTGAAAAACATGCTAGACTTTGAATTAGATTGGATTGGATTTAGGAATATACCAAAAACACCTCCAACAAGTATGATGCAGCCCAAAATTTAATGATGGTGGAGACACATATGGATAGCCTAGGCTAGGCTTCGCAAGGGGCAGCAGAGCCTAGGCAGAGAAGGAGAGAGACTCCAGGAAGAGACAGAGCTACAGGGAAGGATACATACGTCAGTGTAAAAAGCACAGGGGACTAAACCAGTGAAAAATGGAAAGCGCCCTCATTTGGTTCAGAGGGTTTGTTGGAGTCTAGTCAAACATGTGCTTTGTTAGCTCAGTTACCCATAGGCCTGCATCGGTTATGACCTCGGCTATATCAAACTATGCCTTGCCCTCCCTTGGGCAAGTAAACCTTTCACCTAAACCCTTGTTCTCCAATTAACCACACACACATGGACGCACACACATGCACACAAAAACCTTGTATAAACCCCACCCCTCAAACTGTCTCTCTCTCTCTCGCGTTCCTTAAATAAACTCCTGACACGTAATACAGCTGGCAAGGAAGCCACTTCCCCACTGCATCTGCCAATTACTGTCTGTCAACAGCCCTGTCAACGACTGGCCGAGCAGAACCAAACGACCATGTGTCCTATCGGTGGAAAGAGCGGTCAACAGAGGGAGGTTCTCGGACTGGCCAGCTATGATGGGAAGCTAAAAAATGTGTTAAGAGGGAAAAGGGGGTGTTAACATATTGTTTTGCACAGTCTGAGCCATATGGCCTGGTGGTTTTGGAATCCCACGACTGTAGTAGGACGGGCCATTTATACTCCCCAGCATAAGCGCAACCTCAAGAGACTTACACACCCAGCTGGACTGGCAGACCAGGGACCAGGAGCCTGGAGAGGGTAGCTGTTGGCAGTTCCACAACGCAAGGCGGGGTTGTCCGGCTTGCAAGCTGCACAGGCGGGCGGGACAGAATGGTTTTGTCACTACCGCCCCCTTTTTCATGGGGGAGTCGTGGTTACCGCTGGCCCTGGTTGACCCTTTTGTGCCCAGCCAGTACTGGGGTCAGGGTGAAAACAGTCTGGATGGCTGATTATGTCTAGATTATTTGACGCAGAGAGTTGATGAAACAGGCCTTCCTAGGTTTAAATATTAAGATATATTTTTTATTCTTTATGATACAGAGAACGCAAACACCAAATGTGTCACTTTCAGCCTTTATCACTGGTAGATCCAGAGGTGGCACAATGCAAACACCACAACAGTGACAGCAATACGTGCAGAGACATAACGGGGGTAATTTAGCCAAACGCTCAGCAGGCAGACGTTTAATAAAACACGTTTCAGAGCCACAGAATTTTATAACAATAAAACACGGCGGCCCCATGACCTTTGCATTTCCAAAACGAACCACAGAAAGACTGTTCGAAAGGATGAGTGCGATGTCCCAAAGCTTTAGTTGGGACATCAAACTCCTGGTCTTCACTGTACGCAGACTGATATCCATCTCTTTATTCATACAGCTGAGTGTGAAGGACAGTGTGTAGTTTTAGCTTATCTTCCCTTTCCTCCATTTGGAAGTTGCCTCAGTGCCTTGTCAAAGACAGTTTTGTTTTTATAAATAATGTGACAGCAGAATACACGAAACGTGGCTTACACGTCCCATTGAGCATCATAGAAATTCAGTCATGCTGACTGGAGGAGATTATATTAGTTTTATTGTGCCACCTGATCTATGTCTCTTCACGTTTGAGAAACAAAGACTGTTTAAACATATCTTGGATCGTATCCCAAACTGTAAAGCGGTGCTTTTTGGTGCCACGGTGTGAATTGCTTTTGCGTTACCGCATTAACATGCCGATGATGTCTGAGCTTTCAAGAGAACAACACTCTTTAGCTGTACCGCGGCAGCTCGCCCTTTGTCCTTCAGTTTTCAGAATACATTCAGAGCCCTGTCTTCATCATCTTCATTATTTCCGCTCGTCATAGTGCATGAGAAATGTTTCCAGCCAGTAGTCTGAACATCCTATGCTTGCTGCATGAATGTCACTCCATTGCTCCAGGGAAACTCTGCTTTTAAATTGTTTTGTTTTGAGGTCAGAATTGCATAGCTGACCACTGGGTGGGCTGAGCCACAGGGCAGAGAAGGCTATAGCCAGCCAGTAGCTTTAAACAAAAGGCAAGAAAAATAAAATGGCTCGGCAGCCTAAGAGTTTAGCTTTTAAATTACATAAAAATTCACTCTGCAGACTAAACATCGAGGCTGCCTGATCTACCCTGCATGAAATTAGGAACACAAAAGTTTCTGACTTGCTGCGAGGGGGAGATTTGACAGATCAACCAGTGTTTTTTCAAGCGCAGTCCTGGGGTGGGTTCTGGACTAACGGCTCACAGCATTGTGGGGCGATAACCTGGGCGCACACAGATGATTTAGCAGATGCTCTCATCCAGAGTGATGTACAAAAGTGCTGTAGTTTCAAATTAAAAACATATTACAAACAAGTTTACCTGGTTCATGCCTCAAGGGTATCCCACTTTAACTTACAGTGTGTTATGCCTCAAACTGTAAAGTGTCTTAGCTTAAAGTGCTTTCCTGGGCATTTTATTTTGCCAGTATGTTTTCAGCAAAGCTCAGACCGTCAAGGTGGAAAAAGCTTGCTCAGCTGCCTCCAATAAGGGAACATGAGAAACCACGAGAGCCGCCTCGGTGCTGTGCTCTATGAATCTGCTGAAGAAAAGGAAAGTGGTGCCCATGAGCAGGCCTGTGGTGAGGAGAGGGAGGTTAATGCTGATTATGGTCAGTGACAGCAGGGAGGAAGTTCCCCTGTGGGTCCTTCCTTAGACCGATCTAAAATCCGCACTTGGTTATGAGCCCCAGAAACCACAACCCTTTTTTGCCCGCAGAGCGCTCCATGTTCGCTGATCATCAACATGTCATTACTTATTCCAGTAATAGAAGGTCAGTCTCCCTTTGAGTATTGTCACAGCATTCCGTTCTTGACGCTGTCCCTGTAAACCTCAGCCTAGAAGCTCCAACGCCCTTTCTGGAAAGCTGCTCCATGCATTCTGGGCACTCCAGCTCACCAGACATACAAATACAGCTGGTTTTAAATAAGTATGGGTGTACCAACTTCTGTCTGTGTCACAAGAAAAGGTCCACGTCACAGAGAAAACAACTGCAATGCTATGATCAGACTCAATGTTTTTAGCTTCTGGATACAGAATGGATCAGTAATAAACTGGGGCAAAGGAATAGATACAGATACACATACATTAAAAATTATACAGAAACTGAGCACAACTAGCAACCACTGGCCAGTAATGTCTTTGCTAAGGGCTAGTTAGGTTTTCCTGCCAAGTGAAAGAAAAAGTGTATGTCGCTCGACAGACTGGGTGGAGACAGATGACCAGCTAATACAGGATATGTTGCTCAATCTTGTAAAATCTTGAAAAAATAAAATGAAATAAAAAATTGCAAACTAAAAAAAGTCAAGAAAAATGATTGAGTATCAACATCAGCACATGGGAGGGAAAAAAAAGAACAAATAATGGACTTCCGTCTTCTAAACTTGCATATTCAAAATAAAGTTAAGCCCAGTACGGCAATTATGAATGTACCAAAATAACTACATTCTCATAAAACTTGCTGTAGCACTGCAATTCTGTTATTTAAAGCCTACTTTTGATTAACAGAAACAAAAAGTAAATAAATGATAAATAAACAGCAAGGACCGATAACAAAATATATCACAGGAACAAGTGTGTGCTATGCAACAACAGACAGAGAATAATTACTAGATCCAAACCACAGAGGACCCAAGTCTTAGACAGCACCCCCTAAAATGTTTAAGGGTGGAAATGATCTTTTAATTCATATTACACCGGGAGGAGATGAATTTGAAGAAGTCAGTAAAACTTACAGCCACCCAGATCCCTGTGGTTTCCTTTGCTACAGTGCGGCCTTCTAAGAGTGTAATGAGCATGTTGTGTTTATCTTTGGGATTTACTCCAACAAGCTTCCATGTCATTCACAAAAAATGACTGGTATCCCTAAAAAGGCTAGCTTTATTTTAGCAGAGTGTAATTAAGTGTGAACAGAAATAGAAAGCAAATACATAGAAAAGGAAAACACCAACCAGGGAACCACTTACAGAGCACTGGAACAGCAAGAATACTTTGATACAGACTTGTCTGCTAAGTCCGAATCCCAACCCAAAGTGTATCAAAAGAACATGTTTATTTCAGTCCAGTGTGAGTCTGGGGTGGAGAGCAAGCAAGTGAGAGATAGAAGAAGGAGAGCGAGAAATTAAAACATCCCAGCAATGCACAGGGATATTATCTTAATCTGAAAACATTTAGTTCCAGTAGATCTAGCCGACAGATCTTTCTTTGCACGCAGGGGTATGGGAAGCAGTGAATCTGCTGTAGCAGGGAAGGTACAGGGGCTAGGGTATGCCAACAGGTTTGGGTCTGCAGATCAACTGACCCAGGGTCTTCCTTCCCAACAACTACCCTTCTTCTGTCTCTGCAATGTCCATGTGTAGGATGTTCTACCCTTTCAGAGCCACATATAATCATCTACATCCCTTTTGTCACTCAGCAGAGAGGGAGACTGGAGTCTGAGTCTTTGACTCGATGAGAGAATCATGAACAATGCAAGTCAGTACTGGATAATAGATTTCTCTGGATTTCATTACAGTGATTACAAATTGTTGGTTTATTTGTAAAGTTTTTCTATGTATTTATTTAGTCAGATAACATGGAATAGGCAACATTTTAATACAGAGGAAGTCGTTTAATACAGAGGGCTGATAAGAATTCTAGAATGTCTGTGTTGCACGAAAAAAATTAACACTTTTTGAAAGGATGTTAAGTTTGATATATAGTGGTATTTAGTAGAAAATCTATACATTTTGATGTATCTTCCTTTACCTACAGATTTTCTGTTTGTGTGACAGAATTAAGTGAAATTTAGTGCCTGATGAGCTTTCATATAAGTATGGAATAATGAATAAGGCAGCCTCTTCAAATAATTACAGCAGGGTTTATAGACCTAACCCACATCAGGCAGAAAGCCATTGCCAAAAGGGACTTGAGACTTGACTTTGACTCATGGCCAAAGAGAACATCTCTGTCAATCAGATTCCTATCTACGAGCTTCACCGTTTCAAACCTTAATTTTTTTTTCTTTTGTAGGAGAGCTGTTAATCTAAGGCTATGGTATTAATGTTCAACAGGTAGGAAATACACATCCCTTTTCTTATCTCTGCATGGTCATGGTGTAAAATGTAAAACCCGCCTACAGACTACAAACAAGACTTCCCCCACCTCTTGCCTTTCAGGTTTGAAATGTAGCTTTTTCAAGTGGATAGACAACTGAATACTCTACAAAATACTATACAGTAGTGCATTCTGTATCTGGCAGTATGTAGCAACTTTTTCTATTATTAATCATTTTCATGCATCTACATGTCAATTTTTTTTGACAAACGTTTTGTCAAAGGGTCCTTAAAATTGTTTAAAGAAATTATTTTATGTCTTAATTTCTTTTGTGCAAAGCTACGTATCCTGTAAACATAGTAGGGCCTTCGCTGCACGGGGCATACATGTTAGGAAACTGCTCTCACAGGCCTTCCTTGCCCCGGGCGAAAACATCAAAACAATGGTAGGATTGTGTAATTTCTCCACACAATGGAGCACTCCTTTACTTTTTTATCCAGACTGGGAGGCGACTGGAAGGTCACCTGACTAAACAACTCTCCTGAGAGAGTTGACTGGTGCGTCTGTTTTGGGGATTTTTACTAATGAGCAGGAGAATAACTTTGGAGAGGGGCACTTTCAACTCAATCAAGGCCCTGGTGAAATATCAGGCTTGACTTTTTCTTTATGTTGATGTATGTTTTGTGTCGGTGGTGACCTAGAGTGAATTTTAATGTAATTTAAAGGCTAAACTCTTCCTCTCTCTTTGGGAACCTTTTGAAGCGTAGCTGCACAACTAAACTAAGTACTACTGCAATATAAAACTATACAATTCCTCATTTAAGTAGTTACACCCTGATGTTTGTGTGTGTCATGTGAGAATAATGCAAGTAAAAACGTGTATAATCTATGGTTAGATTTGAGGTAAAGTTAGGTCGGGATTTTAAGTAATAGGAACAACTAGTGTAGCAGTCAAATTATGGTTAGTGCTGATGAGATAATAACCTTTTTAACTCAAATTACTTAATGTAGAGTTTTTCTCTCCTCTTTAAAGTAATTTTGTTGTTTTAAGGGCTTTTAAGGGCTTTTATATACCCTGGTGGAATTTGCCAAGTGTCATTAGCATATGATTTTTACATAGAGTGAAACACCGCTTTCTGATTTAAAATTCCCCACAGTCTTACATAAACAGCCTAGGAATCTCATTCATTGGCTCACATGCAATAGCCAGTTGTTTGTTTTCAAATGACAATGCTATTTAAAAAAGCATTAATGTGAGAGAAAACTGAACTGCTTGTGTTGTTCCAGAGCGGAATGGGTCCACTGTTCTAAGTTTATACCACACAGAGTAAAACACAGTACTCAGGGGGGATATTATTGACATTACTCTCGTCTGTGGGAAGAGTTCTACAACAGGAAGAAGGGTACCACTGACACAGGACTGTGCAGGCCCTAGATATTGATAGTAACATCTTACACCCACACCTGAGTGTTAGGCACTGAGCATTTGCGGCATTCGGCGCGTGGCTCTTCATAGAGATCGTCAGATGTCCCCTTTGCTACGCACAGACCTGCAACATGACAAGAAGTTACCCTAACTTCTTGTCATGTTGCAGGTCTGTGCGTAGCAACGGCTGAACACAAGACCTTACCCACAATTTACCTACTTTCCAAGTTGTCTTATGACGTATATGTATTCTTAAATAAATATCCAGATTAATTTAAGACAAACAGCTTGGCTTATCCATTTAATTATTTTCTAATTTTCTAATTATTAATATTATTACTACAAATATTTTTTTTTGTGGCATTTATGGGCATTTTCCAGTGGGAAGTCCACAAAATCCCAAGTAATACCCAAATCACACAGCGACAGACTCGAAGTCTCAAAGTCTAAGCCGCAATGCCACTCAGGCCCTGTTCTTGGCCCCCATGCCTTCAACATCACATGAGGCATCACGCCACACCATACCAAAATAGGGTTTTCTGGACCCCCCTAATCACAGAGAGGATAAACTGATGAGTTGTTGTTTCAGCGGCCCCTCGTTCCCTCGATGCCTGCCTCATAGGCTTCAGGTCACGCATGCAACAGCAGGAAGATGACAGGGCCCACCCTGACGTTAGCCCAACCTCCCCTAGCAAACTCACCAAGCCTACATCGAGGCACAAGGGACTCGCTGCTGACCTCCCAGCAGATGAGGAGGAATGAGGACACATTCTACTGAGAGGTTTTAAAATCACTTTTAAAGCGACCTTAAGGGTCAAAATTAAAATTGAAGGGCTTGCAGAACTTGGTGGACAAAAACTCCCGAGGGCTGCACTAGTATACAAGAGGGTGGGGTGGGGCGTGAGCCATCCCTGTTCTACTGACAGATGTCCGGCCTCGCTCTCACACAAGGATAGCTTCCCGGGGGAGCCGCTTTGGCCAGGAAGAGCGTATCTCTTCCTATGAGTCCCACAGAATGGACAACCCCCTATTCCCGCATCCCCAAAGTCACACACACACAAACAGAACACATTTTATTTCACATTTTTATTGCCAAAGCAAAATGTTCTTGTAAAGACATTCCAAAAATCTGTTTCTCCTCACAATGCAAATATTCCTCATAGCATGTTCGCTCCCTAAAGCCTACTTCACACCCGCTCCTGTTAACTTTTTTTCTGTGACTTCAAGTGTACATTTTTATTTGAAGCTAATCCTGCATTCTAAGGAGGAAAACCTACGTAGATCTTCTGAGTCAGAATTTTTTTATTTTACATCTTTGAACATTACAAAGATGCAGAATATGCCTACTTTACTATGCAAAACAAGTTAATTTTTTCATGTCATTAGCTCATTTCTTATTTTATTTATATATTTATACAGGCAGGTCAATCGTATTACGATGACAAACAATAATTTAAAAAATCATTTATTGAAGGGGTACACTATAAAGTCATCTTTCATACCATTAAAACACTAAATTGGTTTGTAACCCAATCAGATCTTTCTTTGTAATTGTTCATTCATAACGTCTTTCATTCTAGCGGATGTAAAAATTCAGTCAGACATTTTCCACTTCGATGATGAAAGAAATCACAATCCAGGTCTTAATGCAAGTGAATGCTCAGCATGTCAGGCAGAGTATTTTTAGTCCAAAGCGGTCAGGGTAATTGACTTTGTCAGTACAATTCATGCAATCATCTAACTACACTGTGTTCAAGGGTTAACCTAAAATTTGGAAGCGACTGTAACAGGTGGAACGTGAGGAAACGTGAATGTAACATAAACAACACACAGTGGATCGGGTGGCTGTCTCATTCCACATTAACACTTAGCTTCAGTTAAAAAATCAGTTAAATAAACCCAACCATTTTTTGAAGGCAGACGGAAACCTGATTGTTAAGGACAACACCCTGTGAACAGAGACATCGGTCATAGAGGCACTTTGCTTCTATTTTTGCAGAGAGAGCAGAGATGTCAGGAAACAGGTTTTTCCTCCCTTTCACTACTAGACCACATCCACAGTTATAAAACAGGACGCTTCCATGCCATGGCTAACAGCCATCTTCTCATTGTGCTCAAACCACTGAGGCAGAGATCTGAGAAGAGTTCAGATGTTCTATGTGGACTGATGGTAATGATAGGAAATGGATTCACATGCCTTTGGTGCACTTCTCATAATTACGGTAAACAATGGCTCTCCAGCAAGTTTGCTGCATGAAAAACCCTCCAAAAACTCCAAACAGACATACACCCTTCACACAAACACAAGCTCTTTACTGGGGAATAAGTAGAGTGCACATGCCTTACTCACACTTCAATTTTACTTAAACCAAATTCTACTGGGGCTTCTGGACAACAATAATCAAAGGAGTTGATATATAGATTAATTAAAATTAATTAAACAACACCAAAACCAACAATGTCTACATTGTATACATGTGCTAACATACTCACTATAACATAAATTTAAAGTAAGCACATATTATATAAAGGTCTTCCTAATTTTGCTGTATTGCATTATAGTTAAAATAATCAACATCAAAACTGCAATAAAATCGCTTGATGAAATAAAATTCCCCCAATAAAACAAATGTACTGGGAGAAACAGGCTGAACTACGACTTCAGGGATAGATCCTATGCTTTTACAAGGATGACGGAAAGACTGTCATTATAAAGGGCAACTACAAACAGATCAGAAAGGTTACAATTCTTTATGAACATGCCCATTAGCTGATATTCTTTATAGCAGCCCTCAAATACAGGCTCTCAACTGAACATAGGCCTTAACCCTTAGCTTTGCTGGAAGATGATGAGAGATGGTGATGATGATGGTGGTGGTGATGGAGACATGACAGGTGACCAGGCGCAGCTCATGCCAAGCAGGTGAGGCATACACAGAAGGACACAGTCGCTCTGCCAGGTATGCAGCCACACCAATCACCCTGCAGATGTTTGGAGTGCCATGAGCGATACTCATCTGGTCCACAGAGCAGACAGAAGTACAGCAAGGACTATATAGGAGTCCAAGTGTGCGTGATCTGCATTTCCATGCTGATCCTGAAATCCAAAGGCGGGCTGCAAGGACATCACTTACTTTCCTAATAGGCCTTCTTATTCAGTGACTTAAACAGCATTTCATTTTCCAACCTTGCCCAGCAGTGTCAAGTACCATGGTGTACATGAGCATTTCCCTTCTTGGGATTTAAACCTTTAACCACCAGGATACTACAACTACACCTCCACCACCCCCACTATGAGGCACCAATCCTACTCCACACCATCACACACCATGAGGTTTATCTATCTGTGAAAAGCAGTGACACCCAACTTATTTCTGGACCCACTTTAGTGACCCCAGCCTCTCTCTCTTGTGGTCCTTCTGGGTTTTGTTTATTCTACTGCTGGAATAAGGACAGAGTCAAAGCAGACACTACCTAAAAGCCTATCCTCATAGCTGACCCAAGCACTGGCCATTGCTGCTTGTTCGCAATAGTTGTTGGTGCCGTCGGCCCATGCAGCATCCGGTTCTGGACCAAGCCCCTACACATGCGGCCTGCCAGAATGGTTTGTGCTAATAAAATACATAGGTTGTAGGGGGCTAATGAAGTGCTCCAAGAGAAGGCAGATTCATGAGAAAACAAATATATTAAGCCAGAAACTGACTATGTTTATTTGAAAGTATGGAGTGGCTTCTGAATCCTGTTTGAGACGGCAATTTCCTACTTCCTTCTCCAGGAGGCTGGGACTAGGGTGGGCGAGGCCTCCACCTTCAATGGCGACCCCTGTGGGACTAACCTCCCGCTGGGCCTCTTCCCGAACAGGCAGCTCACCCTCAGCCAATGCCCCCAGGCTTTAGCAGTCAGTGTCCCTACCCCAGATCCTTTCTGCCAGAACAAAGAGCTCATCCTGTGTACATAACCGAGATTACACAACAAGTTTTACAGGTTTCCCCTTTACTGAGGGAGTGCAAGGGCCCGGTTTGTGCAACCTACATGAGGCAGGGTTTCAGAAATGCACTTTCTACGTTTTTTGTCTTTACACACTACAAGACAAGCCTCCGGAAAATCTATACATTCTCAAGTAAAGAGAAACAGACCCACCGACTCTGGATTTACTACTGCAAAGACTAATTAAGATTAGGTTAAACAGCTGGCCTTCAGTTTCCACCATTTCCCATTTTCTCAGTTAAAACTCATTGACAATGGGAGGAAGTGAAAAGTCACAGGGATGTGATTCTCTTACAGCAACTTCCGCCCTTCCTCCATTGCACTAGGAGAGTTGAACAGGAAACTGCCTCTGACAGATATGAACCTGTATCAGTTTTCTTTTTCCTCATAATGGGATGAGAAACTGCCTCTTGGCAGGTGTTCGTTGACACAAGATATGTTTTTCACCGGGCTGTAGTCCAAGGTTGGACAGTGACCGCAAGACAATCTCTGACATGCTCTGTTACCTGTTTCTTTCACTTGCTTTTTCCTGGTTCATTCAAAGATGCACAGCAGAGCCATTTTCCCCAAAGTTTGAGGTCACGAACGGCGCTACAAAGGTATGGAAGTGCTGTTTTTTTCCCCCTATAGCCAGCGAGCTCAAATAATACAAAGCGCCTCTTTAGACAGCCTCCCTTATTTGACATGGGGTAAGTACGCAACGTCATCCTCACAAGCTTTCAATCTGCCTTTTTCAAATAGTTGTAATACATGAGTGTTCTCCGTAATAATGAGCAACTCCATGAAATGTCCCGTGAAACAAGAATAATAGCCTGAATTTTATTGATTTGGAATCACTCAAAAATATTTTTTCACATTTGGAAACCCCAATTTGGAATTGGCAATTGTGCTAATTCATCTCACCACCACATGCGGAGAGGGTGAGGAAGTACAACTGGTCTCCTCCAATTGTAGTTGCCTATGAGCCATCCATCTCATTTCCACATTGAAGGCTACACAGCCCACGCCAGAGATTCAGCGCTGATGGCCAGTCTGTAGGCGCCCGGTAGGAGATGATGAGCCAAGAGAAGCCCTACAAATTTGATCAACCCCCACATGGGCGGGCTCTGCCAATTATATGTTGCCGCTGTGTTCTCCAGGTTACAGTCAGAAAAATGACTTAAGCTAGATTTGACTTTGAGAACACCAGCTCATAGGGCTCAGCCTGTGCACGGGCAGGCTGCCTTTACCGACTGAACCACTCAGGAGGCCCTATGAATAATGCCTTTGAGACAAGTAAAAATGCATAACTGTGTCGAAGTATATGTTTAATTATCACATTGTTACAGTACAAGCAAGATAATGTCCAGTGAGTGTGGATTGAATATGCCCTTTTAAATACCCAGAATCCCAAGAACACACAAGGTGATTTTAAAGGCCCCTTCACTATTGTAACAAAAACTATTTTTTCTATTTAAAAAAACTGAAGAAACTATTGTATAGTTAAAAGAAAAAGAAAAAACCTACCCAATAAAGATGAAAAATGTGCTGCCTTTAAAATTAATTTAGCTAGAGCGAGCATCTCAAATGCAGTATTCTTTAACCCTGCTTCTTGGTTTTGGAGTGGATTGGATCTTTATGGTAAACCTGGGCTTGTCTGAACAAGAATAGTGTTTTGACTCAAGGAGTTTCAGAGGATTTTCTTGTAGCTTGCCCTGCTAGCTGATGTTATCCCAACAGGCACAGAGCTGCTGCCATGGCAAAAGAGCTCAGTACCTTAGTCTGTTGTTGCTGTAAATCCGTATTCTCTGTCAGGTACGCAGTTTCTTAAAAAAAGTAAGGACCCAAGAAAGTGTTTTTTTGAGGTTGAGCAAAAGGAGAAAATTTTTCTGCTGCTATTGACAAATGTTAATAGTGGGATTTGCCAAACATGGGCAAAGACATTGCAGTCCGCATACAGGCATACGGAATGCATTTTGAACTGAATACTCTGGATCCAGATCAACTGGATAATGTTCTAAATACTCTGGAAATACTTCATGCAGCATCTCCCTGACCATTAAACACCAAGGCAGACCACCATGCTGAAATTCCAACTGCCTTGCCAAAGGGAAGTATTACACACTGCAACGCAAAGTAAAACAAATGAGTTGTTGGTTGTATCACATGTAAGGTTTCTTACGAATATTTATTGTGCGAATATTAACTGTTCTTTAATCATATCACAATATCTTTTCTAGATTCTTAGTTTGCCAACAGATTATATAAATAATATTGATTGTAACACCAGTACCCTCGCTGGTTACATTTTTGCATTTTGCCTATCACCACATTGCGAATGCCGGCAAATTTAATGTAGCCCCTTATAAAAATGGAAAGAACAACCATAACACAAATGATTAACAATTGCTCTCAAAAAGACAGTAAGGGAACTAATATATATATACAGTGAAGGTGAAGAAGTTTGATAACTGGGGGTAACAGCTTCTCTTATAGATATGAGTCATCCACACGTCCTTGCTCAGTTCAACCAACCCTGGGAACAACAGGCCTTTGAGGTATTCAGTTACAAGCCACATAGAATTGTCTGCAGTGTAAGCAGTGCATACCTCATGTGTGCATGTATTCAAGGTGTCCCATATAAATGGAACCAAAACAGAATTTACAGGGAGTGAAAATCAAAACTATTAAAATGTCTGAGAATGTATTTTATTCATATACAGTGGAACTCCAATATTCGTCATTAATCCATTCCTGAGGGGAGGAAGAATATTAAAAAAGGACGAATATCAAACAAATTTTTCCCATAGGAATGAACTAAAAATTGTATAATCCGTTCCCAGCCCCGAATTTTTCCTATCTATTCTTTAACAAAAAAAAATTTCACTCGAAAATAGGCTTACATAAATACATAAATAAAAAATTGTAACGAATTTACTGTACGTACAACCTAAAAATTTTTTTTCCAGTTATCCACACTAATAAAAGCTTTTCCATATTATCAAACAGTGGGGATCTTTTAGAAGCAAGAATTGTCACACCTTTCGCGACTTCAGCTGATTTAATAGCATCTTTTATTTTTAGTATGCTAGCTATAGTAGTTCTCGGCATATTAAATTATTTTGCTAAACTGCTGAGACGTGTACCACTTTCAAACTTAGCTATCATTTTCTTTTTAAATTCAATGATGGTTCTCAACACTTTTCTTTTTTGTTTTTTATCGTCACTGCACTTTCTATGACCTGTGGTCATTTACAGTACTGTATTTATTAAAAAATTAACTGTAAAAATGTGTAAATATTAAAAAGAAATAAAGTATTAAACAAGAGGTAATGCGCGCACTTTCAATCACCGCTCGAGACTGAGCCAGCTGACGATCAGCTAACTCGCCGGCCACATCAGAGGTGGGATGAATATTGACTTTTCGGGCGAATATCAAACAAAAATTTCAACGAAAAAATAGGATGAATTTCAAAAAAGAATATTAGCGTGGACGAATATTGTTCCACTGTAATTATTATATGATCATTTGTTTGATATTATATTAATACATTAAACCAACCCGAGTCCTCTTACAAACTATTACCCACTGTCAGGCTAATAAAGCCCATTTTTTAATTAAACTGACGATGAGGAAACCAGACAAAGGAATTTAAAAAAAAATGTAAAAAACATTTGCCAGCAAGCCAACATGAACCAGAATTGTAAGTCAAATTCTAACTGGCTCCTTCAAGACTCCTACACCCAATTCCTTATCAGGCACTCTCAATGTACTGTGAACCACAATTAATTCATTTTTGTCTTAGTCGAAGGAAACCGAGACAATGCATTTTTCCATAACATCAAATAATTTCTGGATTCAGTGTGGACACGGTAGACCTTATAATAACAAAACAATTCCAGCAGATCTCCCCTTTTGGGTACACTTATAGTTCACAACCTGCACATGTTTTGGCAGCTGCTAGACCCCCAAACAAAAAACTTTTTTTAAAACTATCTGTTGCAGGAGCATACACAGGCCATGGATGACCCCCCTGCCCCTCCCTTCTGTTTAAGCTGGTACGCAGATATGTGAGGACAGGTTAATATATGCCCCAGAGCCATATCCACCGTTACTGGACAGTGGACTGTTGTGTCCAACTTGCCCCCAACTGCGCAGGCCTGTCAGTCCACATGAGTCAAAGTGCAGGCAGGACCGGGCGAACCGAGCGCCAGCACCTGAGAATGTACACATGCCACGCATACCTGTTCCACGACAGTTCAGCATACCTTAAATAACACCCTCCATAAGCCCTGTATTGACAAAGGGCAGGAAAAGAAACCAGAAAAGGAGTCTGAGGTAAATTGGTGCCGCGTCTCACATGCAGGTATTTTCATGTATTACCCGTATTTTTTTACCCTTATTTAACCACACTGGTCTGCTGAGAACTCAAAAAAAATATCTTGGAGTGAAATATGTGTGGGACGGGGGTAGCAGAGAGGTTCACATTGACAGTGAAAGATCAAGCAAGGACAAGGCACTGGCTGGGTAGGATGCTGTAACAAGGTCATCAGCAACCTCCCATGGATCACAGCGTTCTGTGATCTGGCACATAGAGGCTTTCACTGCTTCTGTTGGGGTGGAGCCTATTCATCTGTGGCGATTTCACTTATTTTCTGTTATGTTTTTCCAATGGCCATTAAATTACACTCATTGAATCCTGCCAATGCAAATATTGATGTTGTAGACCCATGTGTAAGAAACACAGGCCCCCTTTCCCCATCAAACAAAGGAGAAGCTGGATATTTGTTCTTTTGAGACAAAGGGTGAAAAAACAAACATATAAGGAAAAACTAAAACCCGCAGTGGACCATTTTGACAGTCCGAAAAACTAAAAAGAAGAAAGTCGTCCCTCCCAAGTGACTTCAAAAGATGCTTGCAGTGACAATAAGAGTTGAAAGAGCTTTCAAAATGCCAGAGATAAAATTGCACGGACAAAGAACAGACTTCCCCAGAGAGGACTGGGTCATTTTAGAAAATACAGAGGTGTGCTACTATGATGAGAAGCAGGGCAGCAACAAGGGCGGGCAGAAAATCCATGCAAAGTGAGAGAGATGGTGTTACAAGGAGAAGGCAATGTTAACTTAATAGCTCTCAGCATGTGGTTTTTATTGGACTCCCAGTAACTTCCATTCACACCCTGCTCCCACTTTGTAATATCTGACAGCTCGCACCAGCTGTAAGGTGTGAACCAGCTAGAATACCAACCACGCTAGATATTCATACTTACGGCTTTTCCTTCCTTTTAAACTGTCTAAAGGGTACTCTTATGCAATGAGAAATTCAATTCCATCCTTTCAATACTTAAGAAAAAGAAGCTTGGTCATTCTTTTTTCTGAAGGTTGGCCATAATCCTAAAATTCAGACAGGAAGTGAAACTGTTCATTCAAGGGTTACAGTCTTGATTGGAGTCAAGACACAATCTCTGTGTTGACCAGAAGTATCTGCTAGAGAGGTAAAACTGAAGTGGCTGGTTGACAAATTATCAAGGGATTCCCTTAAATGCAACATTTAAATCTTCTTCAAAGACAGGCTTAAGTAGCCATGCGGGCCGAGTGACTGGCAGTCAGAGTACATTGACCTTGGGCAGCATTCACACTGTAATTAAGAAAATGACCAATCCAGGCCAGGATTGTCCCTCTAGCTATAACTTGCCAGTACAGTTAGGCAGACAAGGTCAGAGGTCACTGCCATCGGAGACTCTGCATGTTCCTTAACGCCTATGTCCTCTCCCAAATGTAGTATCCCGTACATGTTATGCTCTCATCTTCATCACTGTGAGCCAGATATTACTGGGAGCTACAGCACTGAGTCTCTTTTGTCTATTTTCTCAGACCTTAATAATGGCATTTGTTAATTGGATAAACACATGGGAATATAACAACCTGACTGTTCCTTATTTCAGTGCAACCACTTGTCTTTTGCACCAGCCCAAACAGCATGATTTCCAGCATGGCTTGATTAGTCAGTGCTGTAATGTAACAACTCTGAGTGGGCAGAGAGGAAAAAAGTGCAACAGTCACTCTTTGATCTAGTAACTAGTAAAGTTACTGATACCGCAAAGTCCAACCACCTTTTTCTGTGACTTCCTCTTCAATTTGACATCTGACATTCATAATGCTAGCATGCTAATTTGAGAAGAGGTTCTTGTCAGGCAGGGACATACGTATTGAAGGAAGACACCCGCAGTACACAAAGCTTACTCAACAAGAGGAGCTAGCCTGACCACACACGCATTGACAGCTCTGAGTCATGAAGTGCTGCTCTGGTTGCCGGCGCTGTGCTTGCCCAAGCCTTCGCTGCCACAGTGTATGGTCTCCCACAGGGAGCAATAAACAGACCGTGTCAAGAGTGCAGCTTTTATCCAGCCCACTGGGTTGAGAGGGATTACATTATTCCATACTGAGCTTTAGCCTTGCTGCGTTGTAGAAGGCTCTGAGGCAGGGCTTGCGATTTCAGTGTCCACAGTGCAATACTACCCACACACACATAAGTTTTAGTATAACATGTCATACACATTTGCGACTAATTATTCTGTAAGTCCCCCTCCCAAAGGAAAAAAAAACAAAACATTCTCCTTGTTAGATCTATACTTTTCTCTCCTAAAAAGCATCATTGTGATCCACATATAGGACTGGACGATATCGATAAAAAATTTCATCTCGATAATTATCACGATAAATATCAAATCATTATTTCTTTCAAGTTTAAAGGCTCATTTTTGCTGCTGAGTATTTTTGAAGACCTAGTGGGAGTGCTGATTTAATACCAACACTTAATTATTTGTAATGCGGGAAGGGAATTTACACTAAGACTGATACCAGATAAAGGATCCAGCATACCAGCTACATTGAATGCTCAGTAAGATATCAGAAATTTCAAAACATGAATGTATTTATGATTTTCCATTGAACTGAGAATTTTAATTTGTTATTAGTGAGCTGTACATAAAAAGTATGTCTTTTAATTAGATTAAAATAATTGCTGTTGCAAAGGGAAGGAAAATAAATATGTTGAATAGCTCTAATGCTCATATGCTGGATTTTACTAATGTCTGACTTTTTGTCAACAAAGTATCATCCAATAGCTTTAACTTGAACTGTAGGTAAAGTGAGTCTTGTTGTGTAATGACTGAATAAAGTGAGTGACCTTTCTTCAGTTTCTTGTCGACGGTGTCCTCGTCCTTCGAGCTGGCACTGCACTTTCTTCGGTGTCGCTCATTTAGCTTATTTAGCTTATTCCGCTCCAACTACAAGCCTGCCAGCCACTGTGTCTGTAAACAATAGGACGTGCTGGCCTCTCACCGTGCAACTTAACTTGCACAATGCATACCTCTATTCCTGCAACATGATTGGCATTTGGCAGTTCGTGATTCATTCGTGATTCAAATAAATTTTAGCGAATATTTATCGAACATTTGTTATATTTATATTGAGGAAAAATAATATTGCGATAATTATTGTTATCGTTTTATCGCCCTGCCCTATCTATATACATCGTGAGACCTTGCGATTACAGGTTTTATCACACACCTCTCTCTTTGAGCAAGAAAACAGGAGTCATGGACAACTCTAACAAATTTTCATGGCCTGTTTTACAACCACTTTCCCACCCCTGACTGTGACACAGCTTGCTTGTGACCTGCCCTGACCCTAACACTGTTAAAACATCCGGAGGAGTCAAAATGAGGCCCGGTTAAACAAACATATAGGCATATAGAAATATAGGCAATGCATCTTCGGAGGGATCAGAGAGAGTGAGAGGCCCACCTTTGGAGGGGTGTGGGACAGGCAGGGGTTCAGGGGTACAGGGGACCACGGGGGATTGGTCGAGAGACAGTGAGCTGGTGAGGTGGGAGAAAGCTCTACACGATTACCAGCAGGGCCCTCATTTCGTGCCTCCATGCTCGTAGGCCAGAAAAACCCTTCCCTCCAAGTGCGTCAATGTTGAGGGGAAAGGCTAAAGAACTACTACCTGCCAGGTTTTCGGGAGAGGTGGGGGCAGGGAGGGAGGGAAGAGCAAGAGGAGCAAAGGAGATTGCATTGGGAGAGGAGGGAGGCAGACATAAAAGACAAAAAGGACCGATAAAAACATATTTCAATGATGAGGTCTGTCCACAGACTTGGAGGCACCTCATGTGGTTTCTATGAAGAGAGAAAAAAAATCTAAAATTCAACAGTTGTGGAAAAGTCATTGTGGGAACTCCTGACTAGCTCATTGCCTCAGGCCAAAAATCGTCAATAGGACGCAGCACATGGGACACTGTGTGGCGGGACAACAAGCGGACTGTGTGCTGGGGCCCCCCGGTGGCTCCATCCCTGCGTCTCGGCGGGTGGTGGTGCACAATGCAGCGCCTATGTGGGTGGCGTGGGACCCCCGCCTGGGGAGCTTTCTCATGGGTCCTTTCCAGTCCATTGGGCATCTACTGCCTCCCGTAATGGAGTAGCATGGCCATTTTATTTAGCCCTTCTTTTTTTGTCTAGACCGAACTTAAGAGCTACAAGTTAAGTTAATAAGAATTATAAATAAACCTTCATCTAATGTGCCAGGCTGGTCATTGTGTCCCACATCCGAGCAGGGTATTATCATAATGCTGTTTTATATAAACAAAGTAAGTGATGATATAAGCCCAAGTTCAAGTTCAGCTCTTGAAGTAAGCCACAGAGTTTTTTGTTTTTTTATTTTGAGCAGAATTAACAAACACAGGGGGCCGTACAGCTCATAGTTATGCAAACACGTTAAAATCCCTTTATGAAACAGTCAAATCCTGTTTCGATTGGTTTGGGAAAGGGGAAAAAAATAATGTTTATAGTTTGAACTTTGAACTTTGCACTTGGTAAGAAAAAGTGAGTCAGACAAAGGAAGGGGGACAGAAAACTCCAGAGAAGTAAGAGAGCATGGGCTGTGATTCCACTGGTCTGAGAGTTATGATTTCACAGTCTCAAATTGTATGCAAAGGTAGAAAGAGGCACGGGTAGTCCAGTCCCTTTCCGGTAACGTCAGAAATCAAGAAGACAAACTGCCTACAGCTTTTACAGGGCTCATATAATTATAGGGGACAAAAAAGGTAGGAAGGACAACGCTATTCCTTTTGGGCTCAGCTTACAAACCTTCAAATAACTCCAGAATTGCTGGAAATCTAGTGCGAGGTAATAGCAAACAAACTGAATGGAACGTTCACAGATCGTGTTCTGAACAGCAGTATTCTATCTCACCCAGTGGCACTGAATCGCCTCTTCCTCTATCTATCTAACTATTAATAATTAATAGTTATATGATTCATTAACTACCTTCCTCTAACAGCTAGCTTAAAATGAGTACACTTGTAACATAGTAGCTGTGCCTTGACATAGCCAAAATCATGGGTGAAAGGATACTGGAGATAAAATGGTGTTTAATTTTTTTGAGGCAAAGGAGACGCACAGATCAAACTAATCTTAAATTAAAGATTAATTTGTCTTCTTTCCAATAAGCTATTATATGTGGCATTTGTGAAATAAACATTTTTGATATTTGAGTTTGATGAGTACTAGGCACAAAAAATTCCATTGAGATGAATGGGATTCTTAAAACGTTCCAAGCTCAGACTACACAAGTTTCTTGCATATAGGTGTGGTAGTATATAACACATTCCTGAAATTCACATATAAGGTCGAACAGATTGTACTCTTTCCAATGATGTAACTGAAAAAATATTTTTATATATATTCTAAATACAGAAGCTAATACAGTGTAAGACTGATAAATAGAACGTGCAAGCGTACAAAGTTGTTAATGTAAATGTAAACTGAGGCAAATTGCCATTACTGAGATTTGATGACACAGAACAATGGCGTGTGGATGGAACGCATTCTATACGCAGCAAGAGGGCTAGTAGAAAAGTACCCTTAAAATAAGCCACTTAAACAGGGATATATACTAAACTACAGTAGCTAGCACAAAACCGACTGCAGATTCTGAAACTTACTTATGTAATATCCACTGGATTTCCAGAAACTAGTTGAATTATTTTTTTTCCTATGTGTCCATCCTACCTATAGAGGACTTTGTAAATGTGGAAGGCAGTTCTTTCTGCTTGCAGTTGTTTTCCTGGAGTAGGTCACACACTCAAGGATGACACTAGGTATCCTGTCATTGCATTATTTCTATCCACAGTGTCACTGCAACAGACCAAAATTTACTGAGGGAGGAGCCAGCAATTTTAGGAATGTAGCTGCTCGGCTGCAGAGATACAGCGATCCATCGTTATTTCCTGCTGAAACACATTCATTCTCAAATTACAACTCAGAGCGAATGGTTTCCAAAGATCCAGTCAGACAGCAACAGGGTGTCAACACTCCAGGAACGTGATCAAGGGTTCCCGCTTGGCTGCAAGCTCATAAATTAAGTCTGAGTACGCCCATCTCCCAGACGACGTTTACCTTGGAGTCACACAATGCCACCCATCCCACTTCACACCTTCGGTTGCCAAGGAAAATGGCATAGAAGCGTGTGAAAACAACCGTGTGTTCTTCCTTTCCCCTGCATTGGACCTCTAACATATGACAAGTGCAGCTTGCAGCAATGACCTACAAAATTTCAAAATAGGCCCTGATCTTTCGGTGGGCCTACCCAGACCCCAGCCAGCAGCAAAGCTCATTTCTGGTTTTAATTGCTGCTATTTTAGTTACGGGAAAAACAAAAAAAGAAACCTTGTCTGGGGGCTGAGTGGACCCCAGGAAAAAAAAAAGTCTGGGGTCAGGCCAGACTGCTATGCTGCAGGGTGGGAGGGACAAAAGCCCTCTATCAAGACTTAATGTAAGGAGGAGAAGGCGTGTCTGATGTGCCCACTTCCTGAGAGGAAGTAGGAAGCTGCAATTGGGCCGTGGGTCGGGCTGTGGGACACCCTGGGGACTGGCATCTAATAATAAAAACCCACCTTGATTCTTCCCTCTCTTTTTAGTACCCAACATCTGGGGGTTCCTAAGAGCAGAGGGCCATTAACACCCACTCTTATGGACTGGGAGGACTCCAGCTGAATGGTTAGGATGTGTACAAATCGGCTGAAACTCAGGAACATGGCCATCCCAGGGTATTGAAGCACAGCAGATAGTGGGCTTAGTCAGTTACACCAGTGCCAACATTTAAATTTTGATCTCTCTCCAAGCCAAATTACTATTCTGACTCTTTGCTTACTTTCCCTGAAGATGGAGCACTTTTACAGCCATTCACTATGTTCACAAATGTTCACAAAGAGTGGAAGCTAGGGGGGACCAACTAGATATTAATGCCTATGGATTTAGAATGGGATGTCATAAAATCTCCTGTAGGTGAATTGTGTAGGTGTCCCAATACTTTTGTCCATATAGTACAGATGCTTGTGTGTCAATTAAATGTTTTGCGTCTCTTGCATAGACTTAAAAACAGTTATAGTCCTTCTATTCTGACCATACTTTTTGTCTACCAACTCACACCACAGTACAAAAGAATCACTTCAGACCAAAGTAGTTTGAAAGGTAATCAGAAATTAAATTCTTCAGCACCAGCATATTGGGCACGAACAGGCAGTGAACACGCGATCACATAAATGCCACTGCAACATATTGCCTTATTTATGGCTTTCACCACCCTTCCTGTGGTGACTTACTTCTTCTTGGATTTCCTGTATGAGGAGACCTACCTGTAGTCTATGCAATCAGGCTATTTTGTTTTATTTTTTTATTTGATTCTAATACTGTGATACTCACACTGTTCCCCTGGAGCTAGAAATGAAAAAACCAAGACGCAACCATAAGCTTCTCTGCTTTTCTCCATTACTCTTAGAGACTTAAGCAAGATTCAATTTTAATTTTAATTTCCTAAACCAGGGTAGGAGTAAGTTTGGCACAGAGTTGACCATTCAAAGGCCATTTACTAAGGGGATCAACCAAGATGTCATTGTGTGATGGTTTGTATGGTAGGATCGGGGTGGAGAGAATTGAACTACATAAGGACTATATCTGACCCCTGCAAACTAAAAACCCCATGTTAATTTTCATATTATACATCCCATTGTAAATTTGCCTGTAGCACTCAATGCTCAACCTGATGACATGTAGACGGAGACCTTTCGCCATGTGAAAGGGAAGGCTGGGTGGGTGTCAAACGTTAACTCACCATTAAAGAAGCTTTTGACCTTCAGGTAACCCACGCTGAGCCTCAGCACGGACAACTTGTCTAGCCGTGTCCGCAAATCCTCAGAGAATGGCAGCAGGCTGGTCAGCTTGTCCAGCTCACCGTTCAGCCGGTCCCTGTGGCGCTTGGAGGGGTTGGACTTGATGCCATCAGGCGGCGGGGGCTTGGGACTGCAGGAAGGACAGCAGAACAAAACAACGTCAGGTTGCTGTGTGACAACAGCCCCTCTGTGACCGCACCACGAAAGTGGTCGTCTTCCTTTTTAAGTAGCTTCCTTTTAAATTATGAAAAAATATTTTCAATTTACATAGAAATGCTTGCAAACTTTTGCTGACTTAAACTGTGTCCGCAGATATGAAGGTGGCATTTCACTGTTAATGCAGAATACGAGGACTTTAAGAATGTCACTATAAAAGTAAATCGACCCTGATTAACAGTCCTCTGAACACAGGTCCTTCTTTCCCTGACCTAATTTCTAGAAACCACCAATCACATAGAGCCAGCAATACAGAGGAAATAAAAAGAACAAAAAAAGCAAAACAAAAACGATTCAAGGTGGCAGAGTAAAGTGTGCAAAGCAGTCCTCAAGCCAGCAGAGTAAGCCAAGCTTCTGTGGGAGGACTGTCATCACCAACTGAGCAGTTAGTAGGGTCCTGAAAGCTGTCTAACGAAAACCTAAGGGTCAAGACATCCCACAAAGAGATGAGTTGTCTCCCTCACCACCCCCCTCCTCTGTGCAGTGCTCAGGAGCATGGAGCTCATTGAACTCTGAGTGGTGTGAACCAGCAAACGGGTCTCTGCTTTCACAGCATCGATATGCTCAGAACACCTAGAGCCTTTGTGGCCCCAGCTGCCTCCAGCGCTGGGTTATTAACGTTGCGCAGACATGCCTGGTGCTGACGCTCGAAACCAAACAGACAGGGAGGACGGCTGGTGCCTGTCTCCTGAGTGATGAGCAAGTGAGCAAGGTAAACACAGATCTATACAGAATCTACACAGGATCTATACGGTTACAGAAAAGATGGTTTAAAATTACATTATCAAATCAATAATAATTATAAAGGATGTTGAGTTAATTTCTACTTTAGGATTCATGTAGCATTCCACATACTGGCAACTAGCCTGCTGAACTTAAAAAATGTGCCAACTGTGAGCCATGCAGGTCACTCTAGGTAAACAACAAGATAACAAAATACCGGAGTCTCCTAAAGAATGTTCCATAACAGCACTTCCCAGCTAATACAAAACATTCTCATAATTGTTTCTGCGATATCACAACAACATTATGATAATTATAAATGTCACCTGGGTAGAAGTCTGCCTTGCAGTCTAAAAAAAAGCAGAATAAAATGTAGGTGTAATATAAATCAATAAAAAACCTTTTGAGGACAGGGGCTTGTCAATCCAGATTTTGCAAGCAGCTATACAGGAAACCATGGTAATTAGGACAGGCCTTAGCAAACGTAATGCATATAGTGGTAAGAAAGGGAGAGGAAACTTTACAATGGATTGAGACAATTCTTATCACCAGGATAAACTAAGACACATGCCTTTTCACACGACCAAATGGATAAAATCAATTTGCATTGATTTTTTTTTCTGCGTGGTAAAGATGTTCAATTTTACAGTTTTGCCAGGCAATAAAACTCCCTCAGACAAAACAAAACAAAACATGAACACCGTCAACAAGGTTAATCGCTGACCTGCTGCATCACTTGTTCATTACTACCTGGAGAGACAGTGACTGCCTGTGTTAATGGTGTTCCAAGAGAACGCCCCCTGATACCTGGGCGGAGTGGGGGGTGGACCACAGAGGATCATATACTCATGCTACTGTTGTCAAGGAACCACAGATATGAGATCATTCTGATGCAAGCCCTGTATGGCTGCTCCTGCTCTCTACTCACTGACAAGATACTAACAACAATACAAAATCGTTAATTGGCTATTTGCACAAGCTAATAGAAAACCATCTAAACCAAGTACATTTCATCTCATTATAGGCTGTTGGTTTAAGCTTACCTTACTGTTACAACTTTAGATTTTGTTCACCTTGGGGCAGCAAAGCCAATAAAAGCTCTGGACCACCCGTGTCAAGAGGGCAAAGTCCACTTTTTAAACAAAACTCTTCAGTCTACACACATGCTGTTAATTGCTAACAAGGAACAGATGCTTGTCAGGGCCAGGCTGCTGTGAGGACTAGCGCACAATGACAGAGAGAGCTGTCGGAGAAGAACCCTCACCCCCAATCTTCCAGGGTATACCTATGCATATGGAATTGTCACCTTCACTGGCTCAATCTTTGCTCCCAAAATCATTAATTCACAAACTACTGATACATATAATGTTATGTTATTATGTTAAAGTAAAGCTATAATAATTTCATTTACTTTACGGGTGTTAATATTGCAGTGTTAAAGTTCCTTAAGTTCCTTAAAAAATAAAAATAAAAACCTGTGGACAATACTTTCCTCTAGTTTTGAGAAGCTCAAGCCTCACCATTCTCTTTTGCTTACTAAGGGGCCACCCAAGGGGGTATTGTTCATAACCAAAGGCAGAAGTGACTATGTGGCCTTACAGAAAAAGTCAAACAAGGACAAAAGATCGATTTCAGTTAATTCTCAATCTTAAGGCTGATTCTATGTTTTGGTGGCTTACATGAGTGCTGCCAATGTTTTTTTAAAGTGCACAACATGGAATAATTCAAAAACCCTTCACTTAAAAATCAAACAGAACCTGCTCAAATTGCATCGCAGGTGGTTAGACTGGAAACGTCTTCTCGTGAATTCTCATAGTAATCTTCAGTCGTTATCCATCAGTTTTGGTTGAAACTTTGGTAAAATGTCAGATTCCCCATTAGAATCTGTTTATTAAAACATTTTCCTCTTAACAAAACAGCTCAATTGCTAGGTGTTTCGGTCATTCTACAACATCTTGAAATTAATTCACCATACTTGTCCCATTCAGGCAGATTAATTAAACCCATACCATGACTAGGTGTACTGTCACCTTTTTTGTTGCTTTGGGGACTACATAGTTACCATTTTAAAACTGACAGCAGATCTTTTTCTGGAGCAAGTCCATACATGTCTGCTCTCCGACAGACGCTTCTTAAAATCTTTAAATGGCCTCTGTGCTTGGGCTTTTTTTATGTCAGCAGCAATGTAAGGCTCAAGTCAATCACTGACACCAACACAAGCCAAGGTGAAGGAGAGAGAGAGAAAGAAAGATCTTCATCAAAAAATTCTAAATGCTATGCTTACTTGTTACTTAAACAAACTTGGGAGTAACTGGATACCTTCAGGGCAGATCTACTTACGGACAAAAAAAGCAAGAAAAATCATTACAACATTATCACAAAGAGAAAAATATTACACATTTAAACAAACTAAAAAACACACACAAAAATACTTTCTGTACATAAATAAGTTTTCTTATACACAAAAACAATACTAGCAATTTTTGTTACCCATGTGCCTTACATCATAAAACAGAACCAGCATCAATGTTTTTAGCTAAAAATCTCCATCGTTTCTTACTCATGACTTTGAAGCTGTGTTACATTTTATGGACCGAGAAAGGAGGGGAGAGAATTTTCGAATGCCATTTACAGCTATATTGTACCCACATTTAATGTCTCGAGGGAGCAAAAAACAAACCCATGCGTCTCCTTAATTGCTTATGGATTTTTGTACTGATATCATGCACTCGAGTAAGACAGACTAAAGTACACTAGTTTTGCTTAAATGTAAGAAAGATAGTTCATGATAACCACATCCTAATGATTCCCACTGAGTAAGTGTAGTGTCCGACAATATCGATCTTACGACCAAAATATTTTCATCAGTAACTATATAAATAAAAACATCAGTTCTAGCAGTTTTTTATGTCCTGCTTGATTCACTCCCCACTCCAGTTGTGTAACTTATCCCCCAGGCTTGAACAGTTCTTTACAAGAGCTATCATCCATTATCATCATATGGTTTTGATCCCTCTGTGATACCCATCAGTCGAAAGCTCCCCCCTCCCCCCATGCCCCACGTTAACCTCTTAAGATGTTAACGTAAACATCTGTTCTTGATCCAACCGACAATAACAAAGCTGCAGTAAAACTAAAATTGGCTCAGAAAGTAAGATTTTATACCTACAACACTGACAATGGTTAATCTTCTTCCAAACAATGGCAGGATTTTTATTATAATTTATATAGGTGAAATTGAAAGGCTCTCGAAAAGCTCCCTCTTCACAATGACACCTTTTCTTTGTTGTTCTTAGAACAAAAGAACAGTTTTTTCGAGCAAAGTTTTATTTTTCCCTGAGGTTGGGTAGGGTGTCTCAGTCTTTGGGGTTTTTTTTTTTTGGGGGGGGGGGTATGCATATCTTCTCCATTGCTTGATATCCAAGCCACATTAATACCTTTGTCATGCTGCCAAAAAAAACTAACATATTTTCCTTTGCTCATTTTGGTCAGTATTCTCATAATAATATTTTCTATTTCTGTAAAAGTAACTGAATCACATTGCTGCCAAGTTCCATTGCTGTAAATTGAGACACTGCAGGGCAGGAGCAAGAGCCAGTGTGTCACATGGCACCACATCAGGAAGCTGGGTGGGAATTTATGGGATACTTTGTGGCACTTCTTTCAGTCACCCTGGCACCGCCCATCGACAAACACTGCGCCCAATCCAGTTGACTACCGGTCCCTAATTACTCAGGAATCAGCCACAGCTGACGAAATGTCCTTCTCCTCCACTGAATAATAATTCATACAAATTTCTTCCAGGAGGTAAGCCTTCAGTAATAAATAGCAGTAATAATAATGTCAATAACTTTTAAACATGGTAAGGAATGACTAGTTTTTTTAAGGATAAAATTCTAGATGTCCTTAATGTATACATACTAACTAACTAAATGGAAAAAAAATTAGGAAAATATATATAGGGGTTTGGAGATTTAATTAAAACTTTATTTTAATACATACATTATTTAAATAATTTCTAATATTATATATATATATATATATAATATTAGAAATTATTTAAATAATGTATGTATTAAAATATATAGACTACTTGGCCATTGTTCCATTCTCTCGCAAAACTGATGCAAACCTGCAAGAGGGCTTATCAAAAGAGTTCTCTTAATTCTTTATGGATTTTTTGTGTCGGACTCTATGTATTGTACTTTATCAGTATTTTGAGCCCTGTCCTGTGTGGCTACAAACCCACACAGACTCAAAAAACAGCCTCTTTGGGATACCAAAAACCAACAACCACACATCCCCATGAACATCAACAGCAGCAATGTTGGGACACATTGTCGAGAGCTACTTGGTTTCCTCTGGCATTAACAGAGATTCTATTTAAAAAGTGTGAAGATACAAGGGTCGTCCTTTCTTCCACAGATGGAGAAGTGTGCATTACACAGTGGGTGGCCTCAGTTAAAAGTATAAACAGGTATTGAGAGAGTGTCATTACTCTTGCTATGCTTCAGGGAAAATAGTAAGTGTAGCACAAACATAACGCTAACACTGAGCATAAATAAAAACGTCTGGCAATGGGGTGCACATTCATATATGTCTGAAAAACTAAAATATGAATAAAGTACTTCCCCATTACTTGACTAGTGTAGGCAAGAGAAAACTTAACTGTTTTCTTAACTCAGTAATTCCAACAGAATGCAGTTTTCTGGAATTAAAATCAAATAATGTAAGTCAGAACATTGGGTGTACCCACTATTTATGAAAGCTGTAATATTTACTGGAAAATAAAGAGAACACAACAGCCAATAACAAGGGCCATTCCCAATTTAGGACATGGAGGCAGGGATGACATAACTGAACTTGGGAAGCCCTCTTCAGG
>JAOVYW010009249.1:0-40651 GCA_025775045.1 Hiodon tergisus
TAGTAGTAGTATTCCCAACTAGCTTATTGATCTTAGAATCTTAGAAAATAATATTATTATTATTATTATTATTATTAGGAAACTCATGAATGCTGTCCTTCGATGCATATCTTGTGCTTAATCACATCACATACTGACATATGGTATAAACAATATCTTAAACATATCCAAAATTAATTCAATGTGTTAAACATAAGGTGCACCTGTGTTGGCTGAACACAAGAACAGAAACAGACCAAGCTTAAGTTCAAATAGTTACTCAATCCGCTTGCTCACAGATTGTAGCTCAGACAATAGTTTGTTCATTCTGAAAAAAGCTATGCGGCTATAATAATGTAGATGTATGTAAAAATAAAACATTGGCTTCTTTATTGGAATTAAACGCACCATGCGTGACGGATGGGATTGATGTAAATACTAGCGGTGTGTTTTGACAAGTACATTTAGTTAGTGCGCACAACAATGGGCTTGAGTTTAGAGAATCTTTTGGGCTGTTCTAACATGCTCCTTTCCTCTGGGTCCTATTCCGAGACTCCCTTTCCGTTATCTAAGCGACACATGCTAGCTGCTAAAACCTTTTCCTTGCACTTCAGCGAAAACGCTGTTGGTTCCTGGCGTGCACAATGAGTGTATTGTAAGTCTTAGTGGGAAATCTTTGTGAGTAAAACCTGTGATTTTGTTTCACTTGAAGGTAGGGAAACTTGCTGTCACTAGTGCGACAGGAGATCGACCAGAGGCTTGTGCTAGGTAAGGGTTAGGTAGTAACAGTCGAACGACAGTTCCACATAAGGTTTCCATTTTTTTTCCATCAAGGACAGATAAGTGCAGAAAAATGGTAGATATCTTCTAGGAAAAGAGGTTTGTGTGACCAAGGCACTTACGTTTTCTGTGTTTGGCCTTCTTCTGTTCTTCCCCCAGGGGGCAAACTGGACCTCGCTCTTCAGAAAAGACTGTCCGGACTAGGCTTCTGAGCAGCTCCAGTGGACATCATATGAAAGGGGAATACCTCTCAGAGAGGGCTGCTCCCGTGCAGGTGCGGTGTCTTTTAAACCTCGGTTTATTTCCCCGACCTTTGTGGCGTTAAACTGGCTTTTTTAAGTGCTGAGGACAGAATGGGGAATGGAGCAAGATTCTAAAATGTCTCATTTTATTTGGGAAGACTGGAAGAGGGGAGGCGCCGATAGCTCCTGGTGCAGAGGACCAAACGCGCCTGTCGCCCCTGGTCATTCCTGTCTCAGTCCCAGTCTCGGACAGGACAAAACGGGCCCTTATCCAGACGGACAGAGAGCACTCATCATTGGTAATGGGAGAGGTAGAACATGTTTTATTTTTTTAGGTGCTATAATCTAAAGCAACTGCCATTTAGATTCCAATGATATTACTTTAGTGTGCAGTGTGACAATTTTTGCTGGACACAGTACTAATACAGAGGACGGTGCGAAGCAATTAGTGCACTTTAATTTTCCAAATACCCATCTCTATATTAAATATAACAGGGGAGAAATTAATTCATCTCTAGGGCCTTTTTTTGTGTGTCTGAGCAACCTTAATGGAACAGCATAGCTGTATATCATACCGTTTTGTCACTGGTTGTGTGTCTTCCCGACAAAGGAATCCGAGGGAAATTTGAAAGCTTTTAAAAGACATCGGCGCTCCGAGTTCCTGAAGACGCTGTTGATTCCCAGCCCTGAATCCCGGTCCGACTTGGGAGAGGACGGGAGTGTTCAGTGGTGGCGGAGTGCAGGGGTCTACCACAGCCAGCTGCGCTCCCCAATGTACCTGGCGGACCATCTGCTCAACCCTGACTTCCAGCCCCCACCGTACACGCCCCCGCCCATGCTGAGCCCTCTACGCCCAGGGACAGGCCTCTACTTCAACACCCTGCCGCCGCCACTCCCCTGCCTGCCTCCTCCAAGCACCTACACCGCCACCCTAGGTCTGGACTCCCCCTTACAAGCAGGGCCGCGGCCCCTTTAAAAGCCTGCAGCTGGCCGTAGTTTTCAACCATCTCTGAAGCCCGAGCTTTTCGCCCCTACAGAGAGATTCTGTCTGTCCAGTAAAAAGTAAAGAGGGTCACTGAAGCCTAGCAGGACCTGTATTTTTGAACGGTTATGGTTTACGTGCGGTTCATATAACCGTATTTGGTTTGTGTTAGATTTTGGATGCTTTGTGTCTTGCAGATATGACCGACGGTATCTCCCTTGTCATGGATGACACTGTGGTCACTATAGAGCCGTAAGTTTTATGTAGATTTAAAAGCGCTGTAATTAATGAATACAACACTGATTTTGTTAACACTAGAAAGGCCATGCCATTTCATGAGAATGCAGCTATTTGGTCTCTCGGGTCTATTGGTCTAAGATTGCTGCCTTAAAGACAAAATTATTGGGTTTGTGTTTGGTTAGTGTTTATACACTAACAAACCGTGAATGGAATCACGCAGTTATGTTTCTGTAGCTGCTATGGGGGTGTTTATATACATTTTCACAAATACATATATCTTTTTCTTTCATTAGGCTAGCAAGAGTGCAACTGCTCTGTAGCCATTGAATGTAGGAAAGAGTAGTCATTTTAAGCATTTGTGTTCTGTGTCATTTCCTTTTGACTTTAATAACCGTATTTAAAATTGAATTATACGTTAAAAGGTTAAATGTCTTTGATGCAATATGTATCAAATGGTAGGCCCAGTATCGTCATCCATGCTGTATTGTGAATTCAATGCATCGTCCAATCCCTAGTTCTCAGTGTTGCGTAATATGTGTTTCTTTGTCACTGGAATATAGCATGAACTCCTCTGTTCATGTACGCAGCATGGTGCCTCCACCATTGGACTCATTCGCTAAGAGCATGTCAGCTCCATCATCGGCATTGAGCGCCGAGTGTGTGTGAACCCAGTCTGACAGTCCTGCGTGATGTTTCAGGAGGATCAACGTGGGCTTTCGCTTCCAAGCGGAGATTCCACCGCTGCGCAGGCTGGTGTTGGTGCTCCACGACCTGCACCTTGCTCAGCTGGTCTGGGCCCCTTGGGGGGATATCGTCAGCAACCCGCAGACCCAGCAAAGAGGTACGCTTCAGTGCTTGGGTGAACTCATTGGTTCATTCATGAGCAACCAGTATGTGGCATAGGTCAGAGCCAGGTCAAAGTCTTAAGCCACAGCAAATTACTGAAATCTGCATTAAGCCGAACAATCTAACTACGAGTGTGTTTTGCATCTGACATGCATAAATATGTGATATTGGTTGACTACGTAAGTAACACCAGTGTTCTTTTGAAAGGCTAGTTGCCAAATTTGTATCCACTAATTAACAAAATTTGTTTTAGCTAGGCAGGATGCTTGATAATGCAACTGGGCTGAGGTAGTCAGAAACTTGTTGAGAGAAGTAGCTCTAGCAAAAATAAATGGCCTATTAACTGGTCATTTAAATAATGAATCCATCTACCTACAGCAGCTAGGTAGCTGCCAGCGGAAGCTACTTCAGACTACAGTGGAGAGTGCAGAGTATCTGCACGAAGCTATACAACTCAGGGGTGGTTTTCTTCTCCCAACCTCAAGTTATTTTTTCATTGTGATTTTTCATGATAAATGATCAATGTTAATAAAAAATGAATTCAGAAGAGAAAAGTTACTTCAAGCCATGGAATATCTTCACAGCTCTATTATGAATTATGATATTGGTTTACATAATCATATAGGTAGCTAGCTGCAAGATTTCATGTAGTGATTTAAGGATATCTTGCACCTTATGTCCGTCTTAATTCATTTGTCCTTTTGGACAATCGCAAAAAAAGAAAAAAACACTGTCAGGTGTAAAAATGCATAATTTGGTTCAGGTTTATTGGCACTACATTGTCATAAAAGTCTTAAGACTTTGAAGCAGGTTAAAGATTGTTCACCTATGGCAAGTAGGTAGCTATTTCATTAGTTACACATGCAGGGTCTGTCCCCTGCCTAGCAGTGAGCAGAATTCCTGCTGCATTTGTGAGCTACATTACCCTTAATGTTGATTAGTAAGAGTTCTGTTTTTAGCATTAATGCAAATGTATGTTCCTTTGTTTGAGAATATTGATGAAATTTTCATCTGTGTCTAGTGACTGAGCTGCTGGATTTGTGCTGTTCCAGCGTGTTGCCAGGAGGGGGCACTAACACAGAACTGGCTATGCACTGCCTGCATGAGGAGCAGGGTGACGTTCTAGTAAGGAGACGTATGGTTTCCATCACATAGCTATGGATTTCGTTGCTTTCCATTATTCTCGCCAGTTGCCAAATTGGATATCTACATGTGTGGTTTAACAGGCTGCTTTGGATTTACTGCTGATCAGGGGAGCCTTTCGTTCGCCCTCACATCCCATATGGGATTACCACTACACAGGTAACACATTTGTCTTTTAATTAACCAAAAATTGTGGCCAGTCTTAAATTTTTGAAAGTTAAAGGTAAATAAAAGGTGAAAGTGAAACGTAAAGAGTGCGTCATTGGAATATTTTTTTTCGTCATTTTTTTTGCGTAGAAATTAGTGAGTTAATTTCCCACTTCTAAGATTATCTATTGAAATTAACCTACCGCTCAATCAGGATCCGATCATTGGAGCCCACAGGAGAAGAGAACGTTCCACAGAACCCTGGTCAACCATGGCAAGGATTTTCTCTACATTCAGAGTGTGGTAAGAGGTACCAACGGCAGGGCTTGTCGACTGCCTCACGGGATACCAGGATGTGCTACGGTGTTCCCGTGAGTTTTTACTAGTCATGTGTAGACATTTCACATGTAGTACAAGGGTATGGTATTGTCCACTTCAGTTGCAGTCCAAGTCTGTGTCGCAGTGCGTGGAATATTACTATGCCACGAAGAAGCTGAAAAAGTACAAGCAATGTAACAGAGGGTCACAGAGAAAAGAGGGAGTTCACGACAACTCTGTGAAACCGGTGAGTGAGTTAAGCTGGTACACAAAACCTTCTACGAATTCAAGTAAATTCAGCTCCTTATAAAATGAATCTAATTTGTACGCAGCAGATGACGGAGTCTCCTTGCGACGTGGAAGAACCTTTTGTAATGCTAGGGGGGCCCTGGAGTCCCCTGACCAAACAGGCAGATGGGGGCCAGGCTGCTACAGGAAACGCTTTGAAGTACACCTGCAAGGTGTGTGGTCGGTGAGTAGCATATGGACGAAAGGCATCCCCTGTAAGACTTTATCTCCCTCCAGTGGATGTGTGGTAACCTGTCTCCCACACGTTGATGTCAGGGGCTTTGAGAAAGTGAAGAGTCGGAGTGCCCACATGAAGACACACCGACAGCAAGAGAGGGCGTGGCTGGTTAGGGACAGTTTATCCGGCAGCTTTCTCGGTGAGGAGTTTAAACTGCAAGAGCCGGAGTTAAAATCAGGTTCGGCAATGAAGTGGAGCCCTTTAAAACTTTGAGTACTTATTCCAGTCTATTTTTGGTTACTTTATCGTCAAGTTACAGCCTATGACAGGTGATTGTTAGAATTTGAGATTTTACTGTTTTGCTGATCACAGCAACTTTTTTTTTTTCCCCCTTGTAATTTCCATGACATTCTCTCACCAGCAGAACAAGGTGTATTCTACCATCAATGGAATGCAAACAAATGATACGCACACCTAAATATCGTTTGTACTGGGGACAAAAAAATGGTTAACAGGAGCTACATGATTACCATGATTTGAAATTGGGCCTCGGTGTGTTAGGATTCCGCCCATATCGAAAACACGCATGTGAGATTGAAGATTTAGAGCTGTGAACTCGAATGAGATCTGTCTACAATTTATTTTTCATCAGATCAGTGGATGCTTCAACAATGCTCCTCCAGTCCTGTTTCGTGATGCTGAATGTTATTGTTCCATTACAGTGTGCAGATGTTGTGAAAATGTTCATGGACCCTAAACTCAGTTCCAGGAAGGCCAAGTCAAAATTCATTTAATTATTTAACTGAATATATTACACGTACATAAATCCCAAAATATGTTGTAAAAATGTGTCTTACCAAAATGTAACCTGAGTGCACAGAATTAGACCAAACCCTGAGCAGTGAGCCTCCATGACCTGAGTTGGAGACCCTTATTTGAATGCAGTCCAAAAAGTATTGATCAACTCTGGTCACATCAGTAGTAGTTTCTACTGTAAACATACTGTGTTGGTTTTTTTCCCTGTTCTTTAAAAACAAATAAATGACCACAGGAATGTCTGACTCTGGCATATCTCAAATGCAAAAAAAGACAATCATTTTAAGCAAGATTTTACACCAGATTAAGGTTTTATGAGACATCAATATTTTAAAGTCCGCACAAAATTATCATTAAGAACAGTAATTAAATACACCCATTATTTACTCATTACAACATGCCTTTTATAACAAGTCATTTTTCCATTTTATATTTTGTTTCACTCAGATAACACATTAGCATATCATTGTTAAAATATGTACAATACAAACACAATACAGTAAACGTTCACACAAATGCATACTGAATATGCCTTTTGTAAGCAAAATGTATGTACACAATATTTTGTATTTACATGCTATTTACACAATACATTAATTCAAACGTAGTTAAATGGTATCATGATACAAACACTATATTGTACGTGTTGTATAATGGCTTTTCTCGAATCCCAAAAAGACATTAAACCCACAATTGTAGGTCTAAGATTTGTCTGCCACTGCTAGTGAGGATTCTTCTAAATGACGAATAGAAGCCACTGTAAACAAAATCCAAGCCACATATCAGAGGAAAGCTTAAGGTGCACTCATCTCTCAAACTAGAGACAAGTAGGTCACCACAGTTAGGAACGTGCCCTGAAATGTTTAACGGCTCATCCAGAAGACTGGCCCTTTAACAACAAAGGGTCTACTTTCTCTTTCATTTTACTTGACAACTTGACCTACAGGAGAGCTAGCAGCATGACAACTGTGCCAGTGAAAGGGACAATAGAAAGAATTGTTATCTTGCTTCTGGCCAACATCAGAAACGCACTAGTGATCTGCCGACCTTCACCCCATGGCAACCTGAGAAAACCATGTCTCGTGAGCTCAGGTTGGACAGTGGGCTGCACTCACAGCTCTTCGCCTGCCATCCAGGCCTTGTTCTCATAGGAAACTAAAGATTGATACAGCGTCTCCCGAGTCTGTTGGTTGCCATGGTTGTTGACACTGCTGTTATTTCCACTTTCTCGCCACACAGCAGTTCCTCCTTTCAAGTGCTCCACATAGTCATAGTTCTGATGAAGGAAAAGGATATGGTCCAGATGCTGGGGCCCCAGTGTGGCCCTACGCTGAGCGACAGAAGCCTCTCTGGGAGCAAAGGCTCTGTCGGCTGGCACGGCAGTGGCGGGTATGGCCAGATATCTCCGAGCCAGCCGGGCCACGGCAGGGAACCGGTGCTCCTTGGTACGCCACCAGTGAAGTGGTGACAAGCTGCGTTTGCACAGAGGCTCCGCAATGTAGTTCTCCAGCTGCTGGTGGATCTCGGGCATTCTCTCCGTAGGGTCCTCGCCCAGCAAGATGTCGTACATGCTCTGGGGTGCCGGGCTACCCCGCTCACGGGAGGTCGGCTGAATGTCTCCGTTAGGCTGGCTCGTCAGCCCTGCTCCGCCACCCACTCTGACAGCGGCGTTCGTGTTACTGCAAAGTAAGCTGCCACCCGGGCCACATTCACTGACCTGTGGTGGACCTGTCAGGCTGCCTGGAGTTATGCACTGTTGCTGCTTCAGCAAAATGATGTCACCTTCTTCAGCTGAGCCGCAAGACATTGGGGAATCCAAAGGGGCCACCGTTGGAGCTGAAATGGTGTTGACCAAACCCAGACCCAGGTCTGTCCCTTCCCTCCCCTCTTCCTCCTCCTCTTCTTCCTCCTCTTCTACCTCCCCTCGTTCCCCCTCCCTCTCCATTTGCCCATCTTCAGTGTACGCCTCAGCAGATAACAGCTCTTTGACCTTGTCATGTAGCTTGCTACGTGCGTGTGGGCTAAGGAAGCGCAGCTCTTTGAATCTGGGGTCCAGGAAAGAGGACAGAACTGCAGGACTGTCCAGCAGGGTGTCCTCCTCCCCAAGCCCCCAGCGCTGCTCCATCCCTAAGCGCACCTTTTCCATCACGCCTCGAGCCACAGCACAGCCACTCTCTGCCATGCGTTGTCCAAGCAGACGTGACACCCCATGAAGGCAGGGCATGAGGGCAGAGATGGGGGCATTAGTGTCCTCACTAAGGAAAGCCGCAGCAATGCGTACCGTCTTCAGTACGGGCACCAGCTCCTGCAAGAGGCGCCACTGGTGGTCTGCCAGATTGGGGGCAGCTTTCTGTTCCTCCAGCACCGAGCTCACCACCCACTTCAGTTCCAGGAGACTCTCGCACATGTCGATAGTGGTGGCCCAGCGTCCTGGGTCATCTAACACCAGTCGTGCCCCTGCCTTGTTTGCAGCCTCTGCTTTATGGTTCAAAGCTGCTGCAGCCTGTGCAACGTGCTGGAAGTGTGACACAATCCGGCGAGCGGCAACCAGAGCCTGTCTGACGGGCTCCTCCCACAGCCCCTCTTGAACGCAGAGCTTGAGAGACTCCCCTGCGCAGTGCAAAGCCACCCAACCCATGGGCAGGTTATGAAGAGAGGCTTGACTGGGACCAGCAAAATGATGAGAATCCTCCTGTCGCTGATAGTCTTGCCCCAGTCCCAGCTGGCTCGGCTGTCTGGCCTCAGAGGCCCAGGGTGTGTCGTGCACCACGCAGAACACACAGCTTTCAGGGAGGCGGAATTCGGACAGAACTGCCCTTAGAGTGTCCCCGAGCTGAGCGCCCCTTCGACCAGCTGCTTCCTCCCCAAACTCCGGCATCGGGCAGGTCTCCAGCACGCAGCGGGCCAGGCGCCAATCCTTGTCAACAAAATGTGCACTCACAGTGAAGTACAGCCGCCCCCCTCCTCCAACGCCGCAACCTGCCACCGAGCGCCAGCGTTCAGTACAAAGTGCCAAGCAGCGTGGCGCCAGGCTGGCCTGCAAGTGGTGCTCAAGGTGTTGTTTCAGGACGTGGTAGCGGTGCCACAAGAGGCTGCCAAGTTGAGAGGGGGAAGGCACTGGATAATGAGGTTCCAGGCAACCTAGGAGCAACCGAAACCCCCGTTCCTCCACAACTGACAGCGGCTGCAAGTCTCTGAACACCATCTCCAAGACGAGCTCGGTCAGGAGCCCAGCCCGTTTGGTACTGCAAACCCTGTTGCTGCTGTTGTTGGCATTGGTGCCAATGTTATTGCTAGCACTGGTGTTTTCGTGGTACAGGAATCCAGTTAGTGCGGACTGAGTGGGATCCGGATCTTGGACTGAGGCAGGATTTGCATTTAAGGTACTCCCTCCCTCACCATTAGCCGCTGCACACGTAGTTCGGGCTCGTTTTGCCTCTCCCGATTCCAGGGAGACGTCCGCATCGTGAACCTCCTCCTTTACTACTAGGGAAACTACTGGCTGGAGCATACATGCGGTGGCCGTGGCATGTGCTGCAGTACTGTTGCTGGGGAAGCTGGGCTGGGGCATCGGTGGAAGCAATGTGGCCGAGACAGAGGCAGTAGCTGTGTTACAGGGTAGAAGTGGCCCATTATCACGGATGCTGTGTTTCCGGACAAGGTGCTCCCTCATTGTGGTTGTACTATTATGGAAGGACAGCTGTTTCTTGCAGACATTGCACTGCACATGGGTTTCACTTAGCTGGGTGTAGTAGTTCCACACTTTCGATTTGCGTCGATCTACTGAAGCACAATATATTGGCCGTCCAATTCCCCCAGTGCCCCTCTCCCCTCGCCTCTTCAGAGCTGGACCCAGACTGGATAGTGAGTAGGCTGGGAAATTCATGAGTGATGAGGAGGGAGACCAGGCGCTGGAGAATAAACAAATGAACACCAATTGTGAATCAATTTATTATTATTGTTCCCGTTTTATGCTGTTTATATATGTAACAGGGAGCACAATAATGTGTTGGACATTTGATTTAATGCTTCAGTAGAACAAGCAATAGCAAAGTGAGTACAATAATCTAATAAATAATATCTCCCATTCTTAAAAAAAAGAGTCTGCTGTATTACATCAATCATAGATGACTTCGTAACCGAAGACAATAATTAACGACATTTACAGTTCCCGTCTATTTAACCGACATGCAAAGAATAATCCACGTTTCTCTCGTTTGAGTTACCTGTAACTAGTTGCTACTTATTTTTATAATGCAAAAATTTTGAGTACGCTACTTAGCTAACGTTAGCTTGCTAGCTAGTTAGACACGTACAATAACAATAACGCAGAGTTGTATGAGAGCTAGCGAAATTGGAACCATTTCAAAAGTCGGGAAATACTACATATCTTAGATTTAATTTACTAACTTTGAGGCGATACCTGAATTGGGAAATTGGCAGTTTTTGTCGGGAAATTTAGAATACAGCTTCAGCTTTAATCGTCGCATACCAAAACCTTTCAACTGGAAATTCATATTCAGGGTTATGCTCAAAAGTACATTACGTTCTGAATAACGAGTATCTATATATTTCCTGTAGTACCATGATCTTGTGGGCGATTGACTTATTTTTAGATGCCTTTCGCTACTATTATGACGAATTCATTACTAATTGCAAAACGCCAATATAACAGAAACAAATAAGCAAAATAACCTCGGTTAACTACTTCTACGTTGCTATTTTGATACAGCTTATATATTGCCATATAACTGGTATTTGCACTAATATGCGATAACTGAACAACATTCTAACAATCAGTTCCAGAAGTTATGGTAATAAACCATACGGTTTAATAACTAACAGGTTTTCGCTTATATCCCTAATGTTCCGTCCTTCCCGTGAAAGAAGTGCTACGATTTTCCGGTTTCAGTGTGATGTGTCAATGCTTGTTTAGCCTAGGTGCCAACGAAGTTGAGTGACCAACACTAACAGTACGGACAAGTAATGGATAACTCTGGAAAGGAGAAGGAAGCCCTGGCTCTCATCGCCGAGGCAGAAAAGAAAATAAAATCTTCCCAGTCTTTCTTCGGGACATTATTTGGGTAAATATTACTTTGGTAATGATTGCATACTCTTAGGCTAACTAGCTAACAACATTACGTTCTGGTTGTTGTTGACGCAGCTTTCTAGCTCTGCTATGCTAGCAGTGTGAAGCGGAAGGGGAGAACAAAAAATGTGGTGTAACAGTTTTAAATAGGGCTTTTTGTAAATGTAACATTTTTTGGAAAATGTCATATATACAGGCCACATGTTAGTTTCCCCACAAACCACCAAATGACATCATCGGTACTTTTACGACGTTAGCTTTATTTTGTCAGTCATTTTTATACTCGGGACGTCTTGAGATAATAATGTGACCATAGCAAGCTTGAGATGTATCATAATCTTGTCTACTGAGTCAGCCCTAATTATTACTTTTGAGGATAAAACTAGTTAGTTGGTTCAGAAGGCAAAACTAATGGTCTTACGAGATTCTCTTGTCATGCGTGTTTTATTGTCTGTCAGCTGACACGAAGATGTTAGTTAGCAAGTGGAACACTCGCCTAAAAGCCCATTGTTCAGCACACTTCCAGTTTTTAACATTTAACCAACAACGAACCTTTAAATCAAAGCGAACCATCTAGCAAGTTTGTTCCGTACGCGTACAGAATGCTGGCCCTAATAAATTTGCTTCTCGTATTCAAATAATGTTATCTCGGTTTATTAAAAAAACTAGGGTCAAATTAAATGAAAACCCCTGTTATGTAAGAACATACAGTATCAATTTTTGCTGTTCAGGATAACTTATGGAAAACATAAAATGCTCTAAACCGGGGTTCCCAATCCTGGTCCTGGTTTATATTGTTTTTTTAAAATAAAATACGTTAATTATAAATTATCTTGGCGTTGGAGTTGTTTTACTACCTTTTTTGTATTTGCAAACATGCATATTTTGGCTACTGTAGACATTCCCTGATAATTACTTATATGATGTTAAAATTCTTTCATTGCTTGCACAGAGGCTCATCAAAACTGGAGGAGGCCTGTGACATGTATGCAAGGGCTGCAAATATGTTCAAGATGGCCAAGAACTGGAGCGGTAAAGTCTAATTTGTAATGTTTAAGCAGGGTAATGGGCAGGGCATGTGATTCACTTTGTTGTTGTGCTAGCCTATCCATTGTGGCTGTTATCTGAGTGTTATTTCTGCAGAGCAACATTTGTGGAGTGGGTTATAATTGGTGCAGGGGCTGTTGTTCTGTGTAAGAATTTACAGTGTGTGAGACTGTTGTCAGACTGTTGTCATGCGGATTGTAATTGTCAGTGTGTGCTGTGCTCTCGGTTTTAGCGGCGGGCAACGCATTCTCTCAGGCAGCACGGCTTCACCTGCAAATGCAGAGTAAACATGATGCTGCCACCAACTTCATCGATGCTGGTAACGCTTTCAAAAAAGCTGACCCACAAGGTAAAAGGCCTGGAATTCTGCTACGTTTCCATAGCTCAATGTCTCTATGTGTTCACCAGCTAAACTTACTCCAATTTGTAATCCCTGCCCCCCACACACACGCCTACACACACATGTATGTATATATACACACACACACACACACACACATTTCAATTTCCCCCCGTTTCTCCTGAATTTGGAATAGTTTTTTATGCATTTAGTCTCAAACTTTGTTTCACGCCTCATCAGTCACAGGGCAACAAGGTAGCTACGATCTCCCAGTAAGCGTTAAATGGCATTTTAATACACTGCAGGCAATTTAGTAGCGACTGGAGGACAGCCACATCCTTCAAACAGCACTGCTAGACTACAGGCACCCAGAAATCATCAGAGTTTCTGTTCGCTGGTATACGAGAATATCCCGTGCCAATTTCATCCCACCCTATCCCGGATGATATTTGCACCACCACTTTGTACGCTGTCGGCAAAATGCATGATCCAGTTTCAATATAAATTAAACGTCCTTGCAGCAAAAAACCTTAATGGGTATTATAAAGTAAATCCAAGTGGAAGAATGAGATGCACTTGCCAATTACAAAGTCACTATTGAGAAAGACTTGGTGGCGAAACATCTTGGTTGTTTGGAAGTGGTTGGTGGATTAAAATAATCTGTTTAAATTGCAATTTGTTACTGGTGAGTTGGTCCCATTCATCTGTTGTGATCCAGTTTTGAACCAGCAAATTTATATATATATATATATATATATATATATATATATATAAACATATAAACATTTCACATTCAGTTCATGGCCTGCAATCCACTACACTAGTACAATTAGGTAGTTTACTGTCAGAATGTGTTCAATTTTAAAGGATGGTGTTGTAACAGTCTATTCCTGTCTATTCCTATCTATGTCTAGTGTGTGTATATGACTGATGTATTTTGGCTGAGGTTAGTATTTACCCACACTTACAACAAGGCTTCTGCCTTTTTAGCTCTATAACATTAAAACAATCATTCTCCTTTGTGGTCATATAAAACGGAGAGATTTAGTGTTGGTTTGCTGTAACCTGCTTTTTTTCCACAGAGGCTATCAACTGTCTGAACCGAGCCATTGAGATTTACACTGATATGGTTGGTAACTTTTGACTGCAACCCTTTTGCAAACCGTTCCTCCTTTACAAAGAACTTAACTTTCAGTGCCTACACAATAACCTGTTCGACATTGGTCTAACTGATTCATGGCTCTTTAGTCACCTGTAAAAATTATGTCATTTTTTGAACTCCAGGTGTCAGAATCTCAACAATGGCTTGTAATACAGTCATCGATTATGCAGGTTTCAGTGACACAGTTTTATCACCCATTTACCACCTAGTGAAGAAAAGACCAAGTCCTGTCATAGGCTTGTAAAGGGAACATACGTGTCAGTAAATTGTGTAGCATGTACTGAACTTTATTAGAGTGAGCAATGTATTGCGTGCATATTTTTTTTTGTTCCAGGGTCGGTTCACCATTGCAGCCAAACACCACATCTCAATCGCAGAGGTCTATGAGACGGAACTGGTGGACATCGATAAGGTCAGACAGCACAGCATTTAAACCCTTTTTTCCAATTGTTGGGCTGATCATATTCTGCATTTCAAGTATTGTCCACTTGTTAATGTGACGGCCCTTTGGAGTTGCATGGCTGGCAAAGTCTAACACACTCTAAATGAATCGCAGGATATATGTACATTAAGATTTATCATTAGAAACATTTACTGGTGCAATGCTCTTCGACTGGCTCTACTAGCATCCCACAGCAACCCACGACAGCCAGAGCTGTTTTTAAGAAATGTATTTGATGGCACATTTAGTAAAGGGAATATAATTCTGTTTTACAGGCCATTGCTCACTATGAACAGGCTGCTGATTACTACAAAGGGGAGGAGTCGACCAGGTTGGCATTGTATACACTGTTTTAGACATGCTGGGGTCATTCGCTGTGGACTGGTCTGTGTGTGTGTGTCTGTATGCGTTAGCATCCCGCTTCCCTTCTTCCTCAGCTCTGCCAACAAGTGTCTCCTAAAAGTCGCCACTTATGCTGCTCAACTGGAACAGTACCAGAAAGCCATTGAAATCTATGAGCAGGTGGGGATTTTGAGTTTTTAGTCATATTCATACACTGGAACATACAGGGGGTCGACAAAATAATGGAAACAAAAAGGGACTTGTATTTTACAGTCACCAATTCTGCAAGTGAATTTCATATTCTTTTCAAATATTATTTACCAACATTATTCCACTATAAAAGAAGTCTTTAAATCAACATCGTATTATGTGAGACCTTAAGGCAACAAGTCACTTTTTAATATTGTTAACCAAGTTGTCCGCTTTAGTATTTTAGATGTTGTTAATTCTGCGTGCATCTGTGTGTGCGTGCCCAGGTTGGCACGTATGCGATGGACAGCACTCTTCTCAAGTACAGTGCAAAGGATCACTTCTTCAAGGCAGCCCTCTGTCACTTCTGTGTGGATATGCTTAACGCAAAGGTAAGACTTCCGACAGTCCCGGTCAAACAGTCACCATATCCAACTAAGCCATATAACATGAGTTGTATTTCATATTAAATGTTTTTTAATATCTTGAATCCAAGTTGTTTGTCAGCGTTTTCCTGTCTACTCATGTATAAGCAGTTTGTCCGGAAGTGTTTATTGACCCAGTAGATGCTACACCAACTCACTGTAGGAATATCTGGTTCTCACGCTGCATTTCCCTGCGTTTTTCTCCATTTAGCTAGCCCTACAGAAATATGAGGATATGTTCCCTGCCTTCTCAGATTCACGAGAATGCAAACTGGTAAAGGTATGTCTCTATTTGTTTTCTCTCTTTCCATAATGCTTGCTGTGTGCTTTTCCCATGATGTTTTATTCATCATGCCATTTTATTTATTGTGTAAAGTTATTTTTTAAAGGTGGTTCTTCCCCCTTTCCACAGAAACTGCTTGATGCCTTTGAGGAACAGAACGTTGATGCATATACTGACTCTGTGAGTTCCTGCCTGCATTCAAACTACGTGCAGAGGATTACAAACCAGGATGTGAACATTTCATTAAATCACAGCTTTTAAAAAACATACAGGATTTAGTTTTGTGGAGAAAACTGGACTGTCCTGTATTGGCCCGTCCAACATTAAAATAAATTATTTTAGACTTGTTTCCCCATCTTACAAATCAAAGCAGTCAGTGATTTTACCTACTATGCCAGTTGGGAGGTTATTATCCACACACCAGCATTGGTAATTGTCTGAGAGGTTGTTCAGTTTTTTTTTTTTTCTTCTTCTATCAAAACCTGCAATTCCCTGTCCTAACCACCAGGTGAAGCCAGTTTTCCACAGACTAGGCCAGTGTCGAGGAACAGCTAATTGTTGCATGATTTTCACCATATATTTATTTAACTATCAACTGTTTTCATATTATATGCTGTGTGTGCTGTAGGGACCTTCTGTAGTTTGGTATTTTCTGTTTGGTTAATAGAGCTTTTACAAAATCACTAAAGCGCTTTTAATGTAAATGAATTGGTACTGTGATCATTTAATTCTATTTGACTAACATGCATTGAACAGTATCTACAATAGAAAACGAGTTGTTGTTCTTTTTGTAAATTTAAAATTGCTAATTATTTTTGTATCCTCTCCCCAAATTATGCTAATGCATGTCTGCTCGTTGCAACGAGTCCTTTAACTACACACGGGGAGAGTCCCCTTTGAGCCACCCGTCTCTACAATTACATGAGCTAGAATGCAATAATCTTGGCTGAATACTGTCTTTACATTCTGTTCCGCTTACATTGTGTCTCTTTCTCAGGTGAAGGAATTTGACTCGATCTCCAGGTTGGATCAGTGGCTTACTACTATGCTTCTCCGAATCAAGAAAACCATACAGGACGAAGAGAGTGACCTACGTTAATGCCTCGTTATGCCCCTTACTTTATCCCTCCTTTGGTTTGTTAGTTTTCTCTCTGCTACTATTAATATGTTACAATCCTCATCTGTCAACCCGACGACCTTTTCGTATATCTCTTTCTCCTGTTATTGCCTTGCCTTTTCCATTCAGTTTCCCTCACGGCTTGACTTTTCTGATCTCTCACTGTTATGTGCAGTACTATAATAATGATAATAATAATAATAATAATAACAGTCCTGGAAGAGAACCCAAAGGACAATACTTGCAGAGCTCATCGGGATAGGAAAGCCTGAAACGGCAAGCTCAACCTCTCTGTCTCTGCACAGTCATGGAGAAACCAGTGCTCCCAGGAACACACATGCTCACCTCGCTTAATTTAAACACAATCTACTGCATTTCCAGTTATTTTCTTTAATAGTCGTCCTTTCACTCGTTATTTCAAGATCGAGCAATAAATCAGTTGCTGTCATCCAAATATCCGGCTGCTGACGGAGCACGAAGACATTGAATCACTTTCAGGAAGAGGAATGTACCTGAGCGAGGACTGATGTGACCAAACTGTTCCAACCTCTCTCTAACCCGATCCACAGGTTTTAAATATTGAAAATGTAAAGTAATCTTCTAGCATTGTTTATTTTAAGTCAAGGGGGTACTAACTAGTTACGGCATATGTTTCTTCAGGAGTCTTTGGAGGTGGATAAAATATTTAGTATTGCTCAAATTAATCTGGTAACAGAATTAAGTCAGCATTTGATGTGGAGTGATAACTTGATTTTGGTTTCACCAGTCTAACGGTATGAAAGTTTTGAGATGGTATCAGTGTGAAAGGATATTGCTGTTGGATATTGCCATAACACCCTTTGCGGTAGCACTAATTTGAAAATTAGTTCAAATGGGATTGGTGCCTTCGTGTAATCAGACGGATGAAATTGCACGCTCAGTATTGATTGATTTTTGATGCTTGTTTTCAAAATGCTGTTAGTCCAGTTTAGAGGTGTGACAAATGGGAAACCCCCCCACTGATTTAAGCTTTGTACGCCAATGATGTACGCCTCTGTTCATTAGTTTTAATTGTGTATTGGGGTTGCCAATGCCATTTAGTTCAGAGAGGACGTTTTTGACAAAACACATTTTTATGTAGGAAAGGCTCCGTTTTCATTTAATATTTGACATTTATTCTTTTGTTTTCTCTAAGTATGTTAAATTTCTTTGAATAAAGTGTTATTACCTTATTATTTCCAATGTCAAAGATCAAGTTTAATAATTAAGATTGAACTTTTAAAATCGTGATAATTTAAGTATTTTAAAAAATGGTTTTAAAAAGATCTTCAATATAGTATTTGTGTTCTTTTGAGTACAGATCTCATAACATAATGGTCCTAGATGCCGGGTCAAATTACAAACATTTTCTGCCACATAGTTAGTAGTACCACGTTGGTTTGCTGATGCCATTATTAGGAGAAATGTAATATTAGCATCTACTGTTTTATATGGCCTCCGAAGACATTGTTATGATGTTATGGAATGTTAATTAGGCGTAAAAATAATGCATGCGTTAAGAATGGGAGATTAATCGAGGAGGCATTTCTTAAAGCCAGGGCGATATCTATTAATTACAGCTAGGCAGAAAATGTATTGAAATGAAAAGAGGGAAGCTACCATTTGCCACATACCAAAATATATTGGCATGGGACCTGGCACCCGCATTTCCTTGGATAAAATGAGGCCGCCGGTATTACTTACGTGTACCATACTAGTTTCTGAAATTATACACATTTTTAAATGTACATACAAAACATTGTTTTTCGAAAGATTAAAAGAATTGCTACACTGTTTTATTCGTAATTTTTTACCAGCAGTTTATATCACGTTTAAATTGTTGCAATTGAAATACAATATTTCATTTCCAAGCTACACGCAGAATATATTTAAAATATGTCAAATGACAAAATAATGGATAATATATCAATTGATATATTAAATACATTTTTTATTATATAGAAATTGGCGTAATTTCAATAGCATGACAATATGTGTAAAATGTGTAGTTAAATCATATTCTTACGATATAGCATGTCTTATCAATCAGATATGAATTACATAATATGAATACATGACATTATAATTTAAAAACATGTATTATGTAGTACGCATACGTGGCATCGCGTGTATATATTTAATTCACCTTATTATCGTAGTATACCAAAATGTCAGTATTACGGTTTAAAGGCCCAATTCCATTTCATTCGAAAACAAGCAGAGACAGACCCTAACCTAACTAGCCAGCAAGCAGTATCTTCCACGGTTACCCCACATTCTGTGTGCCTTGGCACAGGTAGGTGCTTCCCGATCTGCGATTTGCGTTCAAGTGGCTAGCGTCACCGTCTCGCTTAAGGCCGTACAACTTCAGCTCCGTTCATCACAGCAATAATTATTGTGTTAGTTATGTATTTACTCCTAATTATTAGTCGTGAGACTAGGACCCGCAACGTCACATTAGTGTCAGGTAGCATACAGCCTGGATGTCCCTCACACTTCGTCTAACTAGCTAGCGTCGACCTGAGAAAATGACGACCTCCGTAGAGAAATTGTGGAACTGTTGACATTCTGATGCTCTTATCTCCAGGGAGATGCTAATTTCTACTTTTATTTAATTCAAATTTAACCGTTAAAAATAAAAATAAAAAACGGCACTGGGCCGAACAGAGCATGTCCCGAAATTGGGACCTTGATGCAAATAAAGGATATTAGAGATACATTTACCCATCAACATTGCTATCACTGATCAGCCTAAAAAGTGAGCCAGAGTGCAACAGAGTGAATAGACTATAGCCTTAGTGAGCTAAAGACATAGAGGAGATGCTTATTGAAGGGTTTGAGTCCCCACCAAGCCGAACCATCTTCATGATCTGCAGCTGGAGACTTTCTGGTGCTGCAATAGAAAGGGTCAAGCACACAGACCCTGACTCTGTCCTTACTGCCCTGGCTTCAGGAAACTCTTCTAGCCTGGTGTAACAGAGGAACCCTGGGCCAACCCAACTTTTACCCTGCTGAATAAAGCCTTCAACTCAAACAGCAGCCTCTAAACCTCCAGCCCCTCTAGTTTTGACTGCTGTAGAGATTAAATCTGTCGAAGGCCTACTGACCAGCACTCTGCTGGACATCAGCTCCTCAGTTATGCTTGTTCATCCCCCCTTCTGTCTCCCAGATGGTGCCCAAACCAATCTACAGTCTTGATTCTCATGTCACGTGATGATAAAACTGGGCGACTGTTTTGCTTGCCCTCCCTGCTGGGTTGCCGATGTTAGAAAACGCTTCATGCTGTGCATTGCTTTCTTCATAAAACACAAGTGTTCCTAAACTTCAAGAATGGAACAGTTGTGTTGAAGAACGGTTGGCCTGTCCCTCTTTTCTATGAATGCTCCCCCGCAGTGCTTTCGGGCCAGACCAGCTATGCTCCCTGAGAGGCAGCTGGATCCAAACCCCCAGTCCAACTGAAAACGGTAGTCTGAATTTTGCACCTTTGGGTTGAAGAGCAGTACCAGTGGCATGACCGCAGTAGCAACTCCTCTCACTGGGTAGTTTTATCTTTTTCCACCAGGTTCTCAAGATGGGCTCCCTTCCCAGTCCCTTCGCCCTGAGGGAGTTTGGAAATCTGGGATGGCATCCAGACCAACCCCAGGAATGAGGCGCCCCGACGCAGACTGGCTGATCTGGATCTACAGATCAATGCGTATACAAATCTTAAGTGTGAATCCCTGTGTTTTCATTCTCTTTCCACTCCAAAAAAGACCTTGTGTGTAATATGAGAAGACTTATTTTCCAAAGTTACATGTGATAACAATAACAATTTTCAGTAATTGCTGTTTTCCATTTTGGCTTTATATTTTCTTAATACATCAAATAAGTTACTACACAAGTTTCACCACCTGACTGCTGTGTCCTACCTATTCAGTAATCAGAGTAAAAACACTGTTCATAAAAGTAAAACATTTCATATATAGTAGCTTAGCCTAATTGTGTGACAGGAAGGAAAACATTAAAGGTTTACATCCTACACATCAACGGTTTTAACAGATGCCACAGGATGGCACTCCTGCCTTTTCTTAATCAGTTCTTAACATAGCTCCATCGAAAATGTCCCTATGTAATCAGATGTTAACTAAACCATAGCAAATAAGGGCTTGTTCTTGTAGTTTCCATTCGGTGGCGTTACTACTGTTTAGTGTGATAAAAGGCATTAGCTGATTACGCTGTCAGCAGAAGATGAGTACACATGGCAGATCATTTCCTTTGGTTTTAAGATTCTTCTTGATAGCCTCACAAATACCAGTTGCATTGAAAAGACATTTGCTTTGTATAAACATTTATTCTAAATAAATGCATTGGAACACTTTTTGAGGGCTTAAATACCATTTTCACTAACAATTTAAATGAAGAAATGCAGAGTATAGCAATATAGTACAACCCAGTTTCACACATTAGGGGATTTCAATTAGATCAACTCAGAACAAATCCTATCCGTTTAATTTGGTTTATTTTATTTAGTTTTGGTGGATACCTTTATCAGCCACAATTTATTCCTAATAGGTGTTGCATTTACAGTAACTTTCACACCCACCATAGTTACATCCATACACTGTATACCAAATACAGAAAAAAACATTTCCCAATGTCACTATTGCTAAATTGAATGTTACCAGTTGTAGGTTAATAGATATTATTTTGAGGAAAAATAAGTCAAATCACACCCTTGATACAAAATTTGTATGTGTACACACACACACACACACTATATATACTATTTTTAATAAGGCAAAAAACTTACCAATTGAACTATAAATCAAATTTTTTGCATTCTTATCAGGAATGTACTGATGGAGTGATACAGGTCCTTTTGTCTTAAACTTTCATTCACATCTGTATTGATTGAGGCAGGTTCGTCCCTTCACTTATAGTCTCCGCATATCATCTGACCTTACATGCGTTTGCGCTCAGGTGAACATTCTACATTACACCCTACTAATCTTGTGGAGGAAGAAAAACAGCAATTAATAATGGGATCCTCTGTTAGTGTACAAAACAACAAAACTTCAAAAAGAGTCTATTAACCAAGGGCTGATTTTCTAATGATCATATAATGCTAGGAAGGTGAAAGGAAAATATTGATTTACTTCTATATCTATCTCTATATATATATATATATATATATATATGCCAACATAAAGCACCAAGCTTCCCCTATCCAATTTGCATTAAAATGTGCAGAAATATTAAATATTAGAAATATTTCTATTCACAGGTATACTCCAGTGCATATGTAACAATTTCACAATTTCTCCTTTCCCGTTTTTGTGCATACGAATGACACGCTTCACCCCTATCCGTTAGCCTCTCGTCCTCCACCTCCTGCACAGCCAGATGGCGCAGGCCGGCGCATTACTTGTCGTAGACATCCAGGGGGTAGTGCTCTTTGTACTGCTGCACGTGTCTCCACATGGCCTCCCTCTGCTTTTCCAGGGCTGGGGGCATCTCCTGGTAAACGTCGGTGAACAGCAGGTCCAGGTTGGGCTTAAGGCGCTTCTCGGCTTTCTCAAAGGCCTCCATCACCAGCTTGCGGGACTGCTTCCTCCAGGCTCGCTCCTCCTCCTCGCCCCACCAGCTGCGGGCCGTCATGTAGTGCCGCAGCCGCGAGATGGGGTGATCCTGCTTGTCCCAGTAGTTCACCTCGTCCACTGAGCGGTAGGCCGAGCTGTCATCGCTGGTGCTATGGTGACCGATCCTGGGGGGAGGGGAGAGGGGAACTGAGTGCAGAAAATTCTCCGTAATCGCCGTTCTACAGTAAGTGGTTGATTAGTTACTTATAACTACATAGACGGACAAATAGACTGCAGTTATGCAAAGATGAGTAATTTTATTGGCAAACATTTACATGAAGGAAACATGAAGGCAGTCACCTGTAAGTCATAGCCTCAATGAGGAAGGGCTGGTTCTCTGCGATGGCCCGACGGCGAGCCTCCTTTGTGGCGTTGTACACAGCAAACACGTCGTTTCCATCCACGCGAATGGACATCATGCCGTATCCCGGGCCTCGAGCCGCTGAGGGACAGGGCGAAGCAAGGAGACGGTTCATCCTCACTGCACCAGTGTGTGCGCCATCACTCAGAGCCACAGCGGGAGGAAGAGAGCGGCTCACCGATCCCGTCCCCGCGGTACTGCTCGTTGGTGGGGGTGGAGATGGCATAACCGTTGTTGCGGCAGAAGAAGATGATGGGGCACTCCAGGGTGGCGGAAAAGTTGAACCCGGCGTGCGCGTCCCCTTCGCTGGCCGCGCCCTCGCCGAAGTAGCAGATCACCATACGGTTTGTGTTCTCCCTCTTCACCGCGTACGCCGCCCCGGCCGCTGACACAGGACAGGGCAGTTAAAACCCACAAACACATGGCTGAAACAGTCACATGCCAGAGTCACGACATGAGCTGGGGGGGCGGGGGGAAAGGAGCTCACCCTGAGGGATCTGTGTGGCGAGCGGGGAGGAGATGGTGACAAAATTGAGGTCCTTGCAGCCATAGTGAACAGGCATCTGACGGCCCTTGCCCAAGTCATCTGCGTTAGCGTAGCACTGTGCCATGAAAAGATCCAGGGGAAATCCGCGATACATTAAGACACCTAACGGGAACAAAGTGAGGCGTCAAACAGTTAAGCAAACAGTTGGTATCATACTACACACAGACATTTTAAACTATACATACAAAAACTACTTAAGTGTAAGTTGGTTAAATTCATATGCCACTAAGGCAAGAAACCCATAGCATAGAAAACAAACCCTTGGGATTAAAGATACTCATGGTTGCGAAAGGGGAAATTGGAAATACATTTATACAGTTTGCCGTTTGTTCCAAGAACAAAGACAAATTGTGGGAAATTTTAATAGAGAATTAAAGGGAGTCAAGTTCTCTCCTAAATTTTCCGAACATTTTATAAATTTTAGACAAAGCCAGTTATAATACACACCAACTTGCATTTAAGACATTTTCACAACTTTTAAAATCTCTATTGTTAGATCAGAAATTATGATCCAGATTCTTTTCGAGAGGCAACAAAGGATTTTACGATGAGACAGTTTTTAGAAAAGAAAAGTATTTAATACATCTTGCACAAGAGGAGAACAGCCGTACACAAATTGATGTCGACCTGATCTCTGAGAACACTCTCTAAGATCACACTCTTCCAGATACATTTCAAACTCCAGCATCTTATCGTATTTTCGGAACTACCCCCTCCCTTTGCAAACTGTGCAAATCCTGATCACAAACCCTGGGTCCCGTCTCTCAGACAATGCCTGGCAATATCTGATAAGACCGGGGGTTGGCTCCTGTGCACCACTGCAGACCTTGAGTACAAGAACAGAGCCTACCCAAATAGCAAGCGAAGACGCTGACCTTGGGTAAATTATAAAGAATGTAACGGGAACTAAACTACGACTCTATAGGTTCATTTATGACATGTTAGTTAATTGGGTTTAGAAACAAATTAAACAAAGGAAAAGATAAAAAGAACGAGTGAGAAAGTAGGCCCACAGACCCGGCCACACACATTATCATGTGCAAGCCCTACTATAGAACACACATACATCCAGAAGCAAACACGCACACCCACCACTACTTTTGCTATAAAGTAGACAATCGCAGACTGATTTTAAAATTCCCTGGAGTATGATGGCAAAAACACAATGTGCATCAATTGCCTGAAGAAAATGTCAGATCGGGTGTCCCAATATTGTGTAAGTTTCTGGTATACCCCATTACGGTTGACATTTGAAAATGTCCACTATGTTACAACATAAATACCTTCACAGGATGACTGTTTAAATGGGAAAATATTAATCATTATTTAAGTGTTACGAATTGATTTTATTTTGATTTAAAGTCAGCAATTTGGAAAATTTTCCCATGCAAGTTAAACTTTCCACTGCTTTTTCCATATGGGTACATGAGTTAAGTATTAACTAATGTTTAAACCTAATTGCCTCATTGGTAGACTAAATTTATAGTACAAAGTGATCTCATATAGTAATTAAAAATATTATATAATGTACACAACTAACTTTCGAAAACAAAAGCTGCAGCAACATGATTTCACCCTTTCAAACTTAAACTGTGTCCAATACACATGATAGGCCCTACCAGCCAAGGGCTCACTGTATACTTTCCAGTCTGGCAAACTACATGCTTTGCAAATTACCTTATCCAGAGCAATTTACTTATTTACATTTGATCTATTTTTTTAAACATTTGGATACACAGCGACTATCCCAGGGGGTTGGGTTGGGTTTAATAACAACTCTCTGGATGAACCCACCTGCTTCTCTGTACTGGCCAAAGACTATGTCATTGCTATCTAGGGCTGCCGCACTGCCAATGTGAGTTCCCTCCTCCCCATAGTTCGTCATGTAGAATGAGATGCGGCCCTGGAAAGCGTCACAGAGACATAGCTGTCAGGATCCCATGGAAACCAACGCAGAAATGTGTCATTGTAAAAGAACACACATAGCTGGCACCGTCCATTTAGCTCAACACGCACCTGCCTTTGCGACTCGTACAGGATCCGGTCCATTGTGTTGAGCAGGGTCATTTTTTGATAAAAATTCAACACCATCTCTTTTGAGAGCTAAGGGAGATCAGGAAAATTAGGCAGGGCAACAGAGTAATGTAGGGAGGAACAAAAAAGACAAGCTATGTCGGTTCTGTTCTTCAATGTTCATTTAGTTGGGACGGGGAAGGAATTGGCTGAGTTAAGATTTGGTTTGATACCTGGGGGTCCTCAGATGGGTTGATAATCTGTCCCTGTCTGTCCATCACCCTGTACACAGGGATCCCCGAGATCACGTTTGGTTGGATAAACTCCAGGTGATCCACAAATTCCGCTGATGCTCCAGGAAACTGTGGCTTTTCCTCCAAGGAATCAAATGGCTGCTGGCACAGAAATCCCTGAGACGAAACAGAGAAAGAGACATTTCAGCACTAATTCCCAAACCCAAATCTACTGCGCACACCTTTTTGTATGAGAGCAATTTCCAATCAACATACACACCAGTCACAAAACAACATATTGTGGTTGGAGAGCAGGGCTGCCAGTTCAAACCCAGCCATCTTTTTTACTACTGTTCTGTAAGTCTAGTGTAAGTAATGTCACGTGGATAATTTACTCCTTAATCAAGAGTAATCCTCCTTAAACTATCCCAGATTGTATTACATAACCTATGCTTAAAGTAAAACTAGTTTAGAGAATGATTTAAATTCATAAAAATGATCTGATATGGTTCTTATGTAAGCAGCAAAACAACAATGGATTTTCCCAATGGATATTTACCATTTAAGCACATGAAACCCACAGTAATTTGACTGCGGTTATTAACCTAAAAATTGGAATAGGACTTCGAGTGCATCATATATGTGATCCGTTTGAGTCAGTTTTCTGTAACAATTTAGTGTTCTTCTAATGTACTTTCAAAACTATTTAAGACGGATTAAACTAACATCATATTTATTAAATGTTTATGAAAGTTCACTGCAAATGTTATTACATGCCTAGTTACTAGAGGTGGTCTACTAGTAAAACACACAGCCTTGTTGAAAATCTGGTCGACGTAATTAACCTTAATTTCTTCAAAAAATATCCAGCTGTATGAATCGCTAAAGTGTAAATTCGTAACGCATACAAGTCGTCCCGGTGACGGGTGAAATAATACAGGGGCTGCATATTAAATTAATAACAACAATACTGCGTCACATCAAATTACTTTGCCAATAGAACTCAAACAAGAAAGTTTTAGAAGGGTGACCTTATTCTGTTTCCAAAAAACCTCCGCCCCTAAAATCGACCAATCATTGAGCAAGAAAACATAAGTCGAGGCAATGCAGGACATGGGAATACTTTAAATTATTCCAAAATACAACAGCAAGCAAACTTCAGATTTTAAATGAACTAGACATTAAATCAATTCATATCCCACCGATTACTTGCCGATTGACTAACGACTAACGGTATCATGTTCTAGATAACAAAATAAGGCTAAGAGTGAGTAAAAAAAAACTTCAGACTGGCTAGGTACAATCATCTGTTTCAAGAGCGTATTTTCTCTAAAATAATTAGCTAACGCTAGCTGTTAATCATCTATCGGTATTTTTGAATACAAAAGCTAGGATCCCGCAAAATAAATTCAACCTTAACAGTGTCATATTGTTTACTGAATAGCAATGACGGTCATAACTTATGTATTTTCATGTTATTACTGGACATGGTTAAATTTTAACCGTACTCACATTAACGCGGTAAGCTCTGTATTGACAGAATCTTGGCGCTTTCGATCCATTGTTTTTACCAATTGCATTGAATCCGACTTTGCATAGTCTACCCAAACCCCTGATGGACGCCATCTTGTTTAGTGTGTGGCTCTTTTTTTTCTTCTTTTTTTTTTTTTTGGAGCGTCTGACGTAAAGTGTTGAAAGACGCACTAATCTGACGAAATGATCTGGAGTCTGAAGCTTTCAGAATTAGCTTTGTGCTTCGCGACTACCTGATACAGTTGAGGCGACGCAGCAACCAAACCTTAATGAGAATTAATGTAACTCTTTAGCAGGCTTTGCATACAAAAAAGTTCTATGCCTATGCAATTTTGCGTAATGTGAATAGCAAAAATTGTAGAATGGACAGAGTAAAATATGCTTTGTTATCTGATTAAATAGTTCTGATGAACGTAGTAAGACTTATTTGGTCACACTAAAAGGACGACTGGGACAAGTTGTCACGTTACATGCACTATAATTAATTTCAAAATCTGTTTGAAAACATTTTCTTTTTTTTACAAAAATGTTTTTGTATAAAAAAATTTCAGGAGAAAGATGCGAGTCAAATACTCCTTAGGTAATGTTTCCTCTAAATTTAGTGTTTAAGTTTTATTAGGAAGTTTGTAAATTTTAATACAATTTCATATTTACACTATTTCTATGGGCCTATATGTTTTTGTTTGTTTGTTTTTATTTGTTTTGGTTGGAAGATGGACCTTGAATGCATGTTTAATGGAGGAGATTGCAATTAAACACCATTAGGCCGCTCAGATCACGGTTATTTCTGTTTTTAGTGAGAAGATATATCTGTTTTTAGTAGTGGAATATAAAGTTTTCAGTGGAAATCAGTGCCATCTACAGTTCAGAGTACTATTTAGTATTTATCATACCAGTCAACCTGATCTTCAGTTTTTCCCATTTTGATGATGAACGGTTATTTAACTTTTTTCTTGGAATGTCATAGTTTATATGCTACTGTTTTGTTCTTACATACTAATGATACCAAAACTGCTATTTTGCATCACTCCTAAAAAAGAGTCAATTACTTGCACCATCTCACACACTGTTAATATAGGCCTATATCTTGCAAAGTAGCCAAAATCGCGTAAAATTTCTTCATATGTCTTTGTTTTAAAATATTTTGTAGATATGAGGCTACTTAAAATGACCAAATTACTTAATTTTTTGCTATTCATTTGCGATTTATGGAGGGCCAAAGTGCCACGCACTGAGGTGTGTTTATTTTAATTTTATTTTCTTGCATTACAGTTAAACTTGAAATCCCTTTAAGCTGTATAAAACAACATCTTCTGAGTCAACACAATATTGGAAAGAGACTGTCAATAATGGCAAAGCAACATTAGTTGTTAACATGTGAATGATATGTCAAAGCCAGAGAAGAGATCCATGACAGTCCAGTCATTCGGTCCAAAGTGGGGTTCCTGGTGGATGGAGACCTGGAATTTAGGGTTGACAGTGGGGTTGTGAAAAAAATTGGGAAATAATGCGTTGGAAAAATGTTAATGGAAAATGACTAAGACCAAACCATATTTGTTTATCTTAAGTTTTGTCAGCAATGTAAAAATTCATAATATATAATTTGACAGCTTGTGTTCCTCAATTTATTAACGTAGGATTGACCTTCCTTGTCTCTTTCTATTTTATTCTTTCTTTAATGTCGACACTTACATTTTTACCACAAAGAAATATATCTTTAGAGGAAAAGTGTTCGAGGAACAAAACTTCTGCATAAGGGATGTTTCTGCATGTTTTTGTCTTTACCCTGTGTACGATGAACACAATGAAAAGAACAGTGTAAGTGTCAGAGAGCCAGTGATGCAAGCTTATTTTTACCCATGACAGAAAGTAAGATAGACAAAAATGCAGTTATGAATGTGTGGTATCTTCCTAAAAACAAACCCACGCCCATCTGGTCAGTTATAAATATTAAAATAAGCTGAAGAAATTAAATTAGTCTATTGGTGAATAAATAATAAAAACAGTTGAATTGAGTGCATTTGTTCCATTTATTTTACAATGAGCCAGTTTGAATGAACATTTGAACTGGCTGTGACTAGGGGAAAAAATATCTGATACCAGTCCCAGGTCTCAGCAAATCACAGCCCTCCAGTCCCCCATCATCCATGTGACTCAAACCACAGAAGTGCAAGGCTGTTTTTGTTGCTTTTTTACACACAAGATGCAAATAGAAAATCAGATGTTGGAATTGTGTTTGCTGGCAGACAAGGATAACATCACCATTGGGCCGTGGCGGTTTTGATATTATTTGGCATAACTTCTTTATGATGTTAGAAGTTAGTTTTTCTTGTAACTTATAGACAGATCTTATAACTGAGAATTCCTTTTGATACGTGATTAGATAGTTTCAATTTAGAAATAAATCACTTCTGAAAATTACAGTTTAACATTATTCTTAATGGGTTACACTAGGAATGTCCCATTACCGTGTTTTTACTAACTAATAAATTAGTAAACATGGTAAATAAATGATTCTGCAATGTTGTCAGAAAATGAAACTTCTAAATAATGTACCTGCATTGCTTCCTCTCAAGATGATCATTGTTCACATGCATAAACCTTGTAAAATACAAAAGTGTAATTTAGCACAGAAACCTACCAACACAAAGTGCGTAAAACCTTACGTTTGGAAATTGTCCATGCAGGCAGTAGATATGTGTACTCATGCTCTCTTTCGCGAACTAACTGGATGAGGTCCATGTGTTTAAAGTGCAAAGGTGGTAACTTGCTCTGAAGGTGAGCCTGGAAGGGCTTCATGGTAAACATACTGGCAAAAGAAGCATTTCAAGTTCAAATTAACTAATTGCTAATTGTGCAGTGAATATAGCCTAACTTCTGTACAGAAGAAAGAAACACATGGAAGCAAACACAGGAAGGGATTTTCCGCTTTGTCCTGGAACACATGCAAGACTGCTGATGAACGAAAGATGGCCACAGGTGTGGTTACCTCAAATAAAACAATCTGCTGTTCAAAACTGTAGAAGTAGGCTAACCAAATCTCATCAATGATAAACTTTTCATTGTCTGATGATGGTCAGAAAAGAAACTTCAGTAAAGAATAGTGTACCAATACTTCACTGTCCTATAATTGGTAGCAATGAATAAAACACCTGCTTGACCGTTGCCATGTAATTGACACCAAAGTCCTGCCACAGATAATATGTCCTTGCCTTGCTGTGTGTGTTAAGATACGCTTACGTTCCCAGCTCTTTTAAAGGTCTGATCCATCTATTGACAGTTTACTTCTAATTGTATGCCCACATTGGTCTTGCTGGAGACAAGGAGAAAGCCACCAAATTCATTTATCTGTGATCAGACTAGTCTTCAATTTACTCCTATGGAATTCTCCTGGTCCTCATTTAGGGTCAGTGTTTTTTCATAACATTTAGTATGTAAATTATATCTATAAGCAACAGTATAATTTCTGTAATCATAATAATTAACTCTGGAGATCCAACCAAAGTTTTGCCGTCGAATGGCTTCCAGTTCAAGCAAATTCTTTTGGGGCCTTCAAAGCAGCAGTGTGACTAGGAAATTGGCTAGGGTATATTTTTAGGGATAAGTCAGGGGCTGGATTAGGAGGTCCTTATGGAGGCTTCCCGGACAGGTAGGAGATGAGAGCAGCAACGGCACAGACATAGGTGACGATGCCAAAGACGATGGACAGCATGGCCAGCCAAAGGGCTTGGCGGGAGGCTGCACTGGCCCTCCGGAAGTCTCCCTGGGCTGATGCCTTGTTGGTCTGAAGAGAAAATGAGACATGGAGGCATGAGGGAACTGGCTGAATGCGTAAATCATGTAGAAACACCGCTAACAACCAGAGCAAAATCAGCACTGGGATGTTCTTACTGGGCCACATAGTCACCCTGTACACCAATCCCTCATTCCCTCCCACTTATCAACCCACTGATTTTCTCCCTCCATCTCAGTCGACATCTGCTCTGCTCCACAATCCATCTGTTACTCTAAAATGCTCTATCATAACAAAAATAATTAGAATGCAGACAGTGCTTTATAATCTGTTCATTGAACTGGTCCAATGTAATACATTGTTAGAGGTGGTATTGATTCTTTGTATTGTGTTTTGTGGTTATAGACGTTAAAGATAACTGGAAGAAGAGGCCCTCTGTCACTCTGGAGAAAGCGGTTCACTGAGGCTTTGAAAAACAGAAAGACAGAACCAGTTTTAAACTTGGTATATTGTTTGTCATGTTGCTCTTTTGCCTCAGCGACTTATGGTATTATCCCTATGACAACAGCCTGTCATTAAAGGCTCCCTCTCTGCTCTGTTGTGTCAAAGCGACCAAATTCAGCCGCTTACCTTTTGTGAGAGATAGAAAGCAGCAATCCCTAGTGGCCAGAAGCAACAGAGCATTGAGAAGACGGCGAGGCCCAGGTAGTCCTGTGGGATCATGAGGGAGAAGTTGTTTTCGCTGTCTGAATCACTAAAATCTTCACTGGAGGAGTCCTGTTGAGACACAGACGTTTCAGATATTTTCTACAGCGCCGGCTGCTCCAGGTATCTCCCGAAAAACATAAGGTGTCAGAGCAACAGACCTGGCAGCTGATGCCAGCATTGTTCCATAAAACGAGCCATTAAGGGGATTCCTGCTGGAAAAAAAACTAAACGAAACTCAAGCCTAACACCAAGTTGGGACCAGTGAATTTGACCACAATACGGAGTGAAAAATTAATTAACACGTTGTCCCTTTAAGGGGGAAATATTTTGCTGCTTTACAAAAGACAGAACTCATTCCGTTTTTACTATGATACAAATATAATACAAATTTTATTGTTTGTAAAAATCTGACATGAGTAAATGGAAAAATATTTTAAAAACTGTAAAACTGTAGAAAGAACGAATGGGGAGATATTCATTGCGGCAGATCAATAAAAGGTCACGAGTATTTTTTTCAGTGTTGAGGAGATTTCTCTTCCGGTCTGACAATGAATAATCATCTATTACTGCAAATTAAATTCTGTGTAATTGTCTTCGTGTAATTGTCTTTTTTTTTAAGCTCATTGCTTTATGATTTTATGTGTAGCTTTCTTACATTTGCATCAGTATATTTTGAGAACAATGCCAATTTTAAAGCTTGAAGGCTGTCTTCTGGGGAAATAAATAAGTCAAAGACCATAGCGCCGGTGCTGTGGTCAGTTTCCAGAACTACAGGTGCATCATTGATTATATAGATTCTGTCACTACATACAGACTATACTCTAGTGACGATACCCTGAGGCTTTAAAAAAAGGTTGTTTTCTCCACTGTCTGTTGGAATAGGTCTGCTTGATATGTGTCCATTTTTAATGGAACTGGTGGTCCTGTCATGCTCTGCGTGCTGGCTTAAATATTTGCCTTTGAAGTGTAACGGAAGATGGAACAGCTTCTCAACGCGCATTCAGATTTAATGAATGTAAAAATGGAAATACGTCCAGTAGAAAAAGCAAGTAGCGAGTTATTTTGTTCCTCAACTCTACTTTAAAGGTACCATAATGCATAACGCAATAGCCAGAAGTTTCAGCTCATCCCTGTGACTGAATCAAAGCTGCATAGCTGTGCTGAGATTTGATTGTGTTCCCAGTGATCTGAACTAGAATTAACTGGGCTAATGCTGGTGTGGTATTAAGAATATCTGCATACCACCAGGAGGAGAATTTAATGAGCCTTTTTCAGAGTTTTAATGCAGCTGTGCCTTAAGCTGTTCCTTTGGGGTTTTGCTGAGGAAACTGAATGTCAGCCTGTACTCTCACTAGCTTTATCTGGTGGAAGGATAATCCCTGAAGTACTGAAACTAGAAAATACAGAGCGTTCCCCTCTTGCACACTTTTCAGAGTCTTTCATTTCCTTAAAGTCTAAAAGGCCTAATTTCTTTAAATTCTTAGGATTGGAGAGGGCTGACCCAATGACAACTGCGGCTATATAGCTGTTGATTATATGTTTTTCTTTACAATGTTGTGAAACGATAAAGTTGTACCTCAAAATCTGGTAACAAGTCGTCCTCCTCGGTGCAGTAGCCAGTACTGTTTCCATCTCTTGCCTCTTCTAACAGCTTCTGTTCCAGTTCGGAGCCAGGATCTACGTCCACAAAGGTCGTCTCAAGATAGTTCTTCCTTTGTGCGCCCAAAGAGTCTTTCTGGCCCCACACTGGAGACGAGGTATAACGGGACTCTGAGTTACATGGAAGGGAGCATGGGTCTAGGAGCTGCTGCTGACGGAGGTCTTCGGGGGTGCTGTAACTCCTCCAGGATAGCGGGTGGAATGCCTTTTCGTCGTCACACCGGACCAAGATTCCGTTAAACAGCCCATTGATGTTAGTGCTGCAACCGAGGCCATTGGGGCTGTCACCTAGCAACGGATGCTCCAGGTCATCCAGACTCTCCATCTCGCTCTTGCAAAGACAGTGAGAACAGCATCAGATCTGAGTCTTATGCAAGACGCACCTCAATTCATTCAAAACCACAGCCTGAAAATGTAAATTTAACTATTTAAGTGAAATAGTTTCTCTACTTATTATTCATTATTTTTTAGAGTTCCTGCCACACATTTTCTTTTTGATTAAATTCACGAAACAATACGTGCAGTAAAATATTCAAATGTAATTAAACTCCAGCTGCTATTGTAGCTTTTCATGTATCACAAGATTCCTGCTGTTCTAGTAAGTACTCAGTTTACTAATAAGTACCTAATTTTGGCCTGGCCGTAATAACCTAAATTTACTCATGTGATCACTAGCTTAGTGTTAAAGGCATCCAAATTGTATTTAACACTCTGTCCTTTCATATCCGGATATTTAATTATAGGATAGATTGCCTCATTTATTTATAGTTAATGAGTGCTTGATGGAGTCAGAGGGATTTATAGAGTTGTAAAGTGAGGACCTTAAAGGATGAAAGCACCAAAGTCATTAAAATTAATAAAGAAGTATTGAAATCAAGTGCCTCTGTTAAAATTACATTACCGGTAAATTATTGCTTTCATGTCTGTTTGTGCTTAAAAAGTTATAAAAATAAAATAATATATATTTTGAATTGGTCTGGAGAGCTATCAAACAAGGTCATACTTCAGTGTTCAATGGCGACAGACTGCTCGGTCTGTTTGTAGTTTGTCCACCACTACAAGCAGGCTCTTCTTTTCAGCGTGTGTTTCATCAGATCAGCCCAACCTTCTGGAACCCCTGCACACTGTAGCCAAAAGATCACAGTTTTACACAGTGTGTTACTTTGATTCTCTTAGTCATTATAAACGTACTGCAGTGGTCCACGTGAAAAGTGGTCTGGAAGGCTTCCAGGTCCAGCTGCTCAGTGGAGTGTGTTCTGAGAACTTGGAACTGTGTTGGGCAAAGTGAAAGACAAAACGCTGGTCAGGCAAGGTGCGTTTTGAGGAAATAGAGGAACGTGTCCAGGGTTTGAAAAGCAACACAGAACATAAGCACCTGCATTGAAACACCTGGCAGCAATCTCCGGGGCCAAACACCTTGCACTCACATGTCTTTGTTACAAGTAGAGTTTGAAGGTTGAGCACGCTGGAAGCGATGAGGGAATCCAGACTGCCAAGTGCGGGCACTGCTGGAGTACCTGACGAGAAAACTCCCAGGGTGAGCTGAGCTTAGAAAGAGGCCTCGGTACACCAGCTTTACCGATGTGGGGAGGGAAAACAGTTGCCTAAATACCACATTCATTAGCCCACAGAAAATCAGCATTGACCCATGTGATAATGGGAACTCATAAAACCTGCTCTCACTTGACTTGAACGTGGTGGGAACGCATGATGGATTTTGGCAATAACCCAGCCACCCAAACAGTGCCTGTGGCTTGACATCGTGAGAAGTGTCCATTACTTCAGCTTGCCTTTTAACACGCCCTTTTCATTCGTCGTTCTGTCCCAGAAATCCCCAGGAAGTCTCAGAGGGCGCACGCTAAAAGCGTCTATTCTTGGCTCTGAAAACTGACAGTTGGGAACGAACCATGCGCTCTGTCAGACTAGACTCCTCTCTAAAACGTTCTCGACAGGGCTGTCTGCTCCTGCCACATCTAACGCACGCCACTGAGAGCTGTTTCTCATCAGAAACCCTTTGCCAGGACGTCTTTATCAGCAGGCTCCAGAGCTGTGGCCCGTCCTAAATGATTGCTATTTTGCTCTTTTGGAAAGCGCAGCTAAAGATTAATCTAATTCAGTGGGATCTGGTTGTTTACTATGACATTGTACTGTTGCAACACTGTGCTTCGCTGTGTATAGTACACGTCAAAGGGATGAATAATGTGATTTCAAATTAAATTTTTATTAGTTTTGGTCCACAGTTTTATTTAAATGTGCTTATGTATATCTTTGGCAATATAAATTTTCTATTATGTTGTGCAATTAAGAAAAAAGCTGACAAAACTATTTTATCAAAATCAATATAGTATATACTTATTGTATTTGTATACTATACAAATTTTGTAACTACAAATATTGTGACAACTCCATGGGTGTAGGGCTTGTCGATACTCACAAGACCGCAAAACTCACATAATTTTTTTTTAAGTTTTAAAAGAAACACGGTTTCTTCAATAATTGGGTAGAGGTACAAAAAAGGGACAAGACCACGGTCAAAACCTGTGCAAAAAGGTCAAAAGCCAAAACAGCAAAAGGATCAAATCCAAATCAGGTTTCTCCTGCAAAAAAAAGGCCAAAAAAGCACGCCCTAGCTCTCTCTAAACTCAACCTCTGCTTTCCCCCCTCAGAAAAGGAGCGGAGTGCATGCCATGGCATCCCCAGCAGCAAACTTAGGGATACTGTTTAGCATCTGGTGTCCTCTGAGTCAAGAGTCTTTTGGAATCTCACCAGGTCCCCTTGAAGGCCGCCTGGTGTGCTTCTATAAATTTCACTGCCAGGGTCACACTGGCCCTCTGTAAAGTCTTTAACTGGGGACCCAAATAATACGCATTAATGGAATTCCTGTGGGATTCCTGATCTTGTAAGTCACTTCGACCTCGACCAGGTATAGCTAACGGTCCATTGCTCCCTCCTGTGCTCCACTTCCTGCAGACTCTCTGCTTCATCCTGGAGCTTCTCCACTTGTCCCACCAGAGCAGTGTTGTGCTCCTGTAGATTGGTCCCTTGGGGCTACAACTCTCTCTAGTACAGCTCCTTTTTTCTTGTGGGCAACCAGATGCAGGGTGCTGCTTCTGCTCTTGAATCAACGCAAAAATCTCCTTTTCCCGACCCTTTGCTTCTGCGCTGTCCCATTCCACAGCATGTCGACAGGAGAGTTGCTTCTTAGCCAGCCACTGGTCAAACTCTTTTTGCTCCCAACTGAGCCTTTCCCACATCTTCAAGTTCTCGGCATGCACCTGGAACTGCTGTTCCTTCTCCTTCAGTGTAGCAACCATCTCCTTGTAGTGCTTCTCCTGGGACTGCGCCCCAGCCTGGTTGATCTGCTCCGGTACTTGGGCCTGCAGCTGTCACTTTTGTCCACCTGGTTCTGGGGTCTGCAGTGTAGTCCTTCCTATCTTGTCTCAACCGACTCAATGGGGAATTGCTTTTTGCATCATTCCCTTTTTCTCTGTTCCTCATTGGTTGATGCACCCAGTCAGTACCCTCTGCAGCCCGTGCGTGGGTCAGGAAGTCTGGAAGCTCTTCTTCAGAACAGGACATCAAGTCATTCCAGGTCAGCTTTCCACAGAGCATGGTCCTCGTCTGGCCTCCTCGTCCTTTTTACACCATTAGAGGGCAATCTTCACCACATGAAGAAAGTCCAGATGGTGACTACAAAAAATTAGCTTCCATATCATTGTAGCACTCACATTCTTCCTTGTTGGCTAAGCCTTTTAGTTATTTTCCCCTTCTTTCATCCCATGGTGTTGTTATTCCCAAAAATACCCAAAATATGCTCTCTGAAAAAATTGAAGCTCCTTGTCAACAAGGGACTCACTTGGGCGCATCACAGGATCGCAAAACTCACCAAACAAAAACTGTTTCAAAAGAAACACTGTTTGTTTTAGAGGTACAAAAAATTTAGAAAATAGTCAAAAACAATACAGGTTCTCATCAAAGAAAAGGTCAAATCACAGTCTGGCTTGTCCTACTAAAAAGTCAAAATCTCTCTCAAATACCAGGTCGGCTCAAACAAGCTTCTCACCCTCTGTGTTTTTTCCCCAGAGGTACAGGCACAGACTAAACAAACCTGCAGGTTTTTATACTGTAGCAGCCTCAACCTGTACCAATCACAAGGCTATGGACAATTAGGACGGAATGTCTGGCAGGCCTGTCTTAAAGGGACGGGACCAGGTTGTAGCACAATATACAGTATAAACAGAATTTATCCGAGAAACTATATTAAATTAAATTAAATTCAGATTCATGTCTTTACTATAATTATCATTTATAATGCTTTTTTATGGAAAGCTTGGATATGTTATTTTAGCCTGATTTATTGCTATATTTCTTCTATGTGTATCAATTTCATATTACCCTGCGTGACTCCATAACTCTATATAAACTATACTCTATGCTCTGAATGAAGATTAACTATGCCTTTATGCTCTGCAGTTCATCATCCATACCCGTCAGACTTAACCCTATCACTTAGGCCGAGCTAAAAGGATAAATCATTCACAGCGGCTCCCTGTGCTCTGATGTAAATTATACCTGTGCTCCGGCATGCTGTGACAACACATACCTCTTGGCCCCCCTTACCCCCTCTGCTAGACAAATTAACGTGATTATTGTCTCTTACCTCTCGTCCTCCTATCCTATATAGAGTCTATACGGAACTCCTGCCAGCTGTATTACAAGCCGCCCCCCTGTTCAGGGTTCTCGTAAATTCACCGACAGGGGGGAAGGTCACAAGCGCAGAAAGTCCCCACTGGCCCCGGCAGAGAACTGTCTCTTCGTCTCTCTCTCTCTCTCTCTCTCTCTCTCTCTCTCTCTCTCTCTCTCTCTCTCTCTCTCTCTCTCTCTCTCTCTCTCTTTCTCTCTCTCGCGCTCTCTCTCTCTCTCTCTCTCTCTCTCGCTCTCTCTCGCTCTCTGGAAATTTCCCTGGCTCCAGCTCCAAGCTGCGACGTCCCCCTCCCACCTCCTGTTGCTTGTAACTTGGCAACAGTACAAGCTTTTCCTCCTCACGTTCCGTGGAGCGTTCCGTAGAGGACACAGATTCCACAAATAAGGACAGAAAGATGCGAAGAGCTGGAAAAGTTCACTCGTTATATATACAAAAAAAATAAAAAAAAGTCTTACATAATTTTTCATCACAGATATCCCTTTCCCTCCCACATAACATTTAGTTTATTCTCAGAAAAGGCCTTACATAACGGACTTCAGGTTTCAGCCTGTGTGTGTGTGTGTGTGTTATGTATAATTTCAACACTTTTGTGTCTAGATGTTGCTGGGGTGGGTGTCAGTTCTCCCAGGCCCTGAGTGTCAGTGTGGGGTTGGGTCTGTATTCTGCTGTCCTTTTCCTCTGGGTGCTGTGTAGCGGACGGCCATTGGGAGTTGGGAGTCTTGTGGGCCATTTTACCCCTTGAAGTAGGTGAAATGAAAGCTGTCAATCACTCAGGACAGAGCTTCCGAGGTTGTTTAAATTTGGCTGTGGTGATGTATTTTAATACTTCTTTGTTTTCCCTTAACTGTAATTGGATGCGGGCAAATTTTACTTGCCGTCACCCATCCACCTGAAAGGACCCCAATTCCTTGCTGTGAAGTTAGACAGAGTGCAACCGGCCAAAATCATACTCGCCCCAGTTGCCTGGCAACCGTTGAAAGCCACCGTGACGCCTGAAGTTACACGCAGTTTCATTTTAAAAGAGCAAAGGGCTGAACTGTGAGTCTCTCTATATCCTGTGACTCCTGCTATATCTCAGCACACCTGATGCCTTGATCAAGTCAGAGGTTTAAAAACATTCAAGGCAGTACTGTAGCGAGTTAAGTTTTGGCAGTTTGGGTCCACAGCTGCCTGTAAACTTTTCTCTTGAGAGAGCGAAAGCCCTTTCTCTGGACCTCAGTTGGAAGAGGGGTGAAGACTGGTCAATAATTGTGGGAAACGGACCCTGTTTCGCTGCCTGCAGAGTGGCACACAGGGTGACAACACAGGCACACAAGGCACTCTACAACGTGAAGCCCATCGAGCCTGTGTGAAGGCTCCCCTAGGATGACGCACTGGTCCCACACACTGGTTTAGCGCTGCGATAATGTCCTCAGTTCTTGAGTAGAGAACAGTCATTTTCAGCACTGATTCTCACCGGTGTCTGATGGCCCTGAGTGCGTCGGTCTCGTATGTCTGAATGTCGCTTGTCTCAGGAGGTCTGCACAGTGGTGAGGAGAGGGGCTGGTTCAATGTACATGCTTTGGAAGGGGCTGTCTCTGCTTCTGTCCAACCGCTGCCTGAAGCGAGGACATGGTATTCTCGCTGGCAGCGTTGAGTTACCTTTCATTAAAGTGTCACAATGGCTACAAACTCGCTGTGGAAGACTGTGGTGGAGTTCAGCGGTCCAGACCATGTGTGTGTGTGGGTTCATTCTGGCCCAGGAGGAACAGGGAAAAGCTAGGGGTCTGTGGGGGCTTGCCTGTTTGGTTGCCTTCTGTTTGGTTTGCGTGCACTCATTTCCTTCCTCTCTCTCCTTGCACTCTGGGAGCTCTGCAAGGTGCATCATGGGAAGAGCCACTCTGTCGCAGTTCTGCCGCCATTGGCCTCTCTCCCCCAAAACGCTGTGCGGACAGCTGCATTCCCCATCCCTCATGCAGAAACGTCCCTTTTAAAGAATGCGTATTGTACCTGCTTCGCTAATCGCACAAGCGACAGACCCTTCCTCTGTGCATTAATGACATGCATTGTCTTATTTGCCATGATGTGTCTGAGACTGGTTGCGTGTATAAAACTGTCGGTACTCTGTTGTATCAATGTACTAGCAGTTAAACAGTTAAAAATGTGTGGAAGAGGAGTGGAGGGAGGGAGAGAGAGAGAGAGAGAGGGGGGTGGGAGAGAGAGAAAGCGCGGGGGTAGAGAAAGATCGGATTCGTCCTGCGTTGGGCAGAATTTAACGCCACAGATTCTGTTAATGAGAGCTTAAAGAGTGAAACGCAGTGCGAAAAGGAAAAGAGAAGAGAGGAGCGAGGGGATATGTGGGGACTACTGCGGCTGAGGGGATATGAGCTGTAAGCTGCAAGAGAATTAGCTGCCAGTCACCCGAGCTGCAAGGGCTGGATCTCATTAAAGGTAAATACTCTGAGCTTGGCAGAGGTGTGTGTGTGTGTGTGTTGGTCTGCGTGCGTGCGTGTGTGTGTGTTTGTGTGTGTGTGTGTGTGTGTGTTTGTGTGTGTGTGTGGGTCTGCATGCGTGTGTGTGTGTGTGTGTTTGTGTGTGTTTGTGCGCATGGGAGAGAGAGCATAAACAAGAGGAAGTGAGGAAAGTGTATCTGGACTGCGCAGAGAGGGAGAGAGAGAGAGAGAGGAAGAGAGGGAGAGAGAGAGAGAGAAACAGAGAGAGAGAGGGGTAAAGTGTTGTGCAGTGAGAGAGAGAGAGAGAGAGAGAGAGAGAGAGAGAGTGTGGTAAAGTGTTGTTTGCACAAAGCGTGAGCCAGTGAGCCAAGCAGTTGTGACAAGACGGAGAGAGGAAGAGAGAGGAGGGCGTCCACCACAGCTGACCCAGAGAGAACCCTGCGGTCCGATCTTCTCTTTTCTCCCCCACTCCTCAGACCAGGATGAAGGGGCAGGCACCGCGGCCCGTTGAGTCTGGATCCTGAAGAGCCTGTGTGGTTCCGAGCCCGCCGACCCCAGCGTTTCACCCCCGCCCCACCTCAGCCCGCCCCCACGTCCCTCAGCCACGCCGCACGGCATCAGTGCCAACCAGACCCCCCGCCCCCCCGCCCCACCAGTCACCGCAGCGACAGCACTGGACGGACTGCGCTGCCCCCC